>PVJI01009440.1:0-65452 GCA_004026765.1 Micronycteris hirsuta | reverse complement strand
GGTTGGGGTGGGGGGAGGGTAAATGCGGACAACTGTAATTGAACAACAATAAAATAATTAAAAATATATATATATATATATAAAACTATGAACAATAAAATGACAATAAACTCACAACTATCAATAACCAAACCTAAAAAAACAAAAATAAGAATGAACTAAGCAAACAACTAGAACAGGAACAGATTTACAGAAATGGAGATTACATGGAGGGGTATCAGCGTGGATGGGGAGAGGGGAGAATGGGGAAGAGGCATAAACGGTAGGTACAAAATAGACAGGGGGATGTTAAGAATAGTATGGGAAATTGAGAAGCCAAAGAACTTATAGGTACAATCCACTGGACATGAACTAAGGTGGGAGAATGCTAGTGGGAGGCTGGGTACAGGGCAGAGGGGAATAAAGAGGAGAAAAATATGGGGCCACTGTAATAGCATAATCAATAAAATATATATTTAAAAATATATAAGGAAATTATAGTCTGGGTACTAATTGACTGTAGTTGATTGACTCATAGATGTCAAAGTAATTGAAACATTTCATGTCTCCCTCCTCTCAAAATGTTATATTGATCAACAGGAAAATGTAGACTGAAGGTATGTTTCTCCATATGTGCCATAGAATGTCCATGTCCATTTTTATGCCTGTGTTTCTTTCACCCATGTCTATGTCTATCTATCAGTGGCTTGATTATAAACACAGAAAGAATCTCATGATGTTTGTAGGTAGCACCAAACTGTAATGGATGACAGAATTCAAAGTGATCTTAACATATTAATTTTTTTTTTCACCAGATGTATTGGGACTTTCAATCTAAAATCCTATATGTACCACTCACAGTTAGAAACATGAAAACACAAATATAAAATAGCCAGCCCCAGATCCCAAGATGTTTAAAGTCTAGAGGGTAATGAACATAACAACACATTAACGAATACAGAAGTGACAGAGTGATATAACAGAGGATAGAAAAAAAATGTTGTGAGAGTCTAGAGGAGGGATTGCCTGTGTCTGCTGGGGTTGGAAAGAACACAAGGCAGGAATGGCACAACTAATGAAGCAAGTGTCCAGCTAGTGGGTAAGAAAGAATCAGGAAAAGAGAGCTGTAGGGAGCAAAGTTTACATGGAAAGTGACTAGCGATCAAAATTGAAACAGTCTCAAAAATACCAATAATTTATTTTGTCTGAGACTTAAAATAAATTCTTAACAATTTCAGAATTCTTAATAGAAATACTGTGCCTGAATTAAAGAAGAGAATAAGGGGGAGGCCCTTGATGTACTTTTTGACCCTTTCTGACCCTCATCCTCCACAAACAGCTGGGGGCAGCCACAAGGTGATTATGCGTTTCTCACCCCCCGACAGAAAGGAAATCTCACACAGCTGAGTCCATCTTCTCACTTTCGTAGGCCACAGCAGAAGAATGCAGTTATTTTGTCGTAAAAACTCATCCACACGAATGTTTTCTATTAAACAGTTTTTTAGGTGCCTAAACAAAACAATTCTTAAAAGCTTCCTTTTGTATTAAAATATTTTCCCCCTTTTCCTTAACATTGCTCTGATTCAGTTTTATCTTATATAAACACAACCCTCATTAGGGAAGAAAAAATGTCCATTCCAAAATAAATTAAGTATATCTTTAAAATTTTACAGTTAATAAAAAGTCTCAGAATTGAAAAAAATGTATTTTACACAACTACATTTTACATTATACTAAGTTTAAAAAAGGAGTTTCAACAACAGGGAAAAGATCTAAAATTATAGAGAAACAGATAAATCATAGTATTTGAATGATCACGCCTAGAAATCCAAGTGTGCGCTCTCTCTCGCTCTCTCTCTCTCTCTCTCTCTCACTCACACACACACACACACACACACACACACACACACACACACACACACACACACACACCCCTCTAGAATCACAGACTCAGTATTTAGTAATCTGGTCACATCAGCTAACAATGGGCTGCTTTTTGGGAGGAGATCTCAAAAACATGGCTATTCAGGTGAAGAGTCTCCATACTAATTTCTTAACTGTCTAATTTTTCTTTGAAAGCTTTCTGGTTTTTCTTTGAAAGCAGAGTATTCCAGGTTGCCTAGGTAACGTAATAGTTGACTGGAGTAGCTACAGTTAAGTTCAAGATCAATCTACACTCCAGGTGAAACTGTAAGGAAGTTGGGGATTCTGCGGCAATTCAGCATGCAGCAATCACTTATGTGGAGAGGAAAACCTATTTTCATGTAAACTAAATTAGTCCACGTGAACTACTTTGGATGCAAACAATCTAGTCTCTTAAGATAAATTTTACTTAATTTGTTCAACTGAAATTCATGTGTATGAATGGAAAATGGACTCCAAAGCACCAACACCTGCTAAATCTGTGTAAAACATAAGCAAACCAGGATCATATTAAGCTCAAGTAAATAGTTCTGCGTAAGAAAAATATTTACATAACTATCTCTTATTTACTATTAGGCTTTTAAAAAAATCCTACAGATGAATTTCAACTCTAAGATACATAAAAGTTATGCAGATAACTAAGTAGGGGTAGCAAAGAAATGAGGTGATTATTTTTTGGCCATCTAGGATGTATTTAGTCTTACTGAAATTATATTATGCACAGAGACATAACCACAATGTAGACGGCTAACAACATTGCGAAAATAATAACAGGCTTAAAATAAACTGGTGGAAAGACAAAGTTGCTGAAAAATGATTTGTAACTATGACTGGAGCTTACATCAACACACATATTATTTTAAAGCTGCCAGTTTAAAGAAGATAAGAGCTGGAGTGAACCTCTTGGTTGAATGGACAGTGGAGTTGGATGAGGTTTTTCCATGTTGAAGCAGAAGGAGTCCAACTCATTAGTACCCAGGCCTGAGGGACCGTCTGAGAAGTCTAAGCTATAATTTATTTGCTTGGAGTGGAAAGGATAATGTAATAATGACTTGTATGTTTTATGCTGGCTACAGACAGAAGTGGTTACCAAGAACTGCCAGAGAGCCTCAGCAATTATTTAACCTAGGTAGATCAGTTTTACTTATTCAAAACTATTAGCTAGGACCCATCTATGGTGCTTCCCTTCCACATGAAACTGACAGCCACCTCCCTGTGATGAGTCAGTCACTTAATTGCCTGGTGCCTCAGTTTCCCTTACAAAGTCATTTAATTAATAATGCAGTCATTTAGTTAATATTTGTGGTTATGGAGGAAATTAAGTTGATGAAATGAAATACTATAAGGTTATGGGAATGTTCTTCAAGGTGACCCTATTTTCAATTAACTCTATTGTTCTCACAAAATACAAAAGTAGAAATCTGTTTTCCCTCTATGCTTGGCTTGTGAGTACCAGATAAGGTTTCTACCAAAAAGAAACTGAAACACAGATATCAAGTAGACATTCACTGTTCCTGAAAATTCTGTCCTTTCTACTATCATGATTTATGTCACCTGCAAGACAGAACAACATTGGAGAACTACAGAGGAGGAAGTGAAATGTTACATAACATTTTTTCTTTCATTTCCTTCTCCTGCTAGCTGTATTCCTTCTATTAATATATTTTTAATATGAATATCACTTCTGGATTTTCTAAGGAAAAATGCAACAAGTAACATTTTCAACATCATCTAGTGCAGTGATTAAGTGATAAATTCTGGAGTTTGATAGGTTCAACTGGTGGCTCTGAATTTTTTGGTTGTGTGACCTTAGCCAAACCAATTAACCTCCCTAGGCTTCAGCTTCCTGATTACTAAAATGGAAGTAATAGCTTTCCCTCATGGGGCAGTCCTTAAGACTTAAGGAAATCAAACATTCAAAGGACTCAGAGATGGATCTAACATATAATAAAGACTCAATAAATATTAGCTATCATTATTACTATCATTCTTTTTTCGTCCCTTCCACATTTCTCTTCCCACCTCTGCTTTTTTCCCCATTAATATCTTCCAATTGCCTAAAAGAGGACTAGTGTTGGTGTGAGGTGAAAAAAAAGAGAACACTTTGATGTTTTAAGACATGTCTCATAATTACAATTCTTATGTTGGTTACTGTTTGTAAATCAGAGGCAAAACAACAGAACAGAGCCCACCTATGCATGTGCCTGAGTGTGCACTCCACCAGTGGAGTAAAAATGAGAGCTAATGGGGCTAGAAGAGAAAAAGAGCAGGACATTATCTTCAAATATCATTTAGAGAATTGAAGAATAATACAGTTTAATAATAATATTTTACATGAACAAATTTTCCTTCTTTTAAGAGCTTAATGTACTTAATTTGGTTTTCATTTATATTAATCATTTCTTATCTCCATTAAAGCACTTATCACATTGTATTGCAATTTATCTATTTATACGTCTCTCTCTCCTACTAGACCATGAAATCCTTGAAGACAGAGGCTCAGTATTATTCCTCTTTCTGGCCTCAAGGGTAATACAGTGGTCTGGAAAGTAACAGGTATTCATTTAATATGTACTGAATAAACAAATAAATGAACAAGCTTTTCAATTATATTGTTGGCTTAATTAATTTCCATTATAGATAGCCCAAGTTATATATGCTTTAAGTAAGACTTTAAAAAGAATCTGTATTTGTAACTTGAGCAATATTTTCAATATTCTACAAATGAGTGCTTTATAAAAAAAAAAGTCAGGTCACAGATTGTGCAAATAATAAGCTTCTTGGTAGTACAAAGTTTAATGTTTGAAAACTTGTGTGGAAAATTGGCCCTGTCATTCAGAGATAATCTCTCTCTCTTTGGGTCAACTCAGATGGAATCAAGAGGGATGTCACTCCTTTTCTCCCGCCCTGGAGGCACACCCTGTTTGCGGTGCTCTCACTGAAGGCTTGGTCTCACCCTCTTCTCAGCAGGAACCCTGGTCCTGGAAAGGTGTTAATAAAGAGCTTCAGTCTCAGAAGACATGGTTTAGGAACACAGTCAATTTAATTTCAGTTTTCTTGCTGTTGGTCCAGAATCATTGCCTGTATTTCAGCCCCCTTCTACCTAGATATTCAAAGTGTATCTATTTCCCCTGTGGCTCTGCATCTACTGTAGGTGTACACTCCTGGTCTGAGCTGCTGGTCTTTGATCTCCCAGAGAAATGGCCTGACCTCTCTTTGTTCCATGCCTGACATACCTCTCAGATTATAAGATCAAGCAATGGTTATACTGGATAAGAATTTAAGACTAGACCATATGAGAAACATGAGAACTAGAGAAGTAAACTGACAGCCTAGGATAACTCTGCAAACCAGTATCAGAAAGAGAACTAGAACTAAATTCCCTTGTCTCCATGTCTACTCCTTTCCCATATACATCACGGAGACCTGGTTAACATGTCTATATGAATCCCAATTCTGTAGACCTTACTTTCTCGCCTGACTAACATACCAACCCACTCTTCTAGTATTTCTCAACAGCTGGGTTTGCCTCCATCTTTCATTTCTATATATTCTTTTGAAGTGTTGGCATTGACAAGTCCCTTGCAAGATTCAGGTAAATGGCCAACCAATGTGTAACTAGGAGATATCATCTTCTGACAAATATTTCAGTGTCTGTTATGCATAAAGTTCTGACTTAACTTATTTAAACCATGGGATCATATATCCTCTTATCTCTTTGATTTTTTACATTTATTTGAATGACTTCCCTGTTTGGGGTTTTAATTTCCAAATTTCAATTTCTGTCATTTAGTAATTTCTCCATGCTTTATCTTAACCTATTTTTTACCTACAACTCTGCATTTCAAACCATGTATTGTGACTTATTTGTCGGTTATAAAATCAATTTAGTGGATTTTAATAATCTTAGAAGAGTAGAAAGGGAAAATAAAATGTTATGTATAAAAGGGTCAAAATTACTTTATGAAATTTTAAACAAATGTAAATATATACATATAAAATCATATATATGATTGTGTATATCTGGTTACTAAATAGCATATTTTTTTATTATAGGTCATGATCAAAAACACTTAAAGGGCACTGACTTAGAATATATTTACTTCTAATGAGAAGTTAAACTATTGGCATGCCATTTTTCTTAATGATTTTCAGCAATGTTTATGGCCAGCTTTTAAAATCATGTATATTTCCAGAAAGAGACAAAGTAAAATAAGAGTCACAAATCTCTACTTCAGCTCTCAGATACATAGAACGTATATGGTCAAATTTCTAATGCTATTCCAGAGAACCGAAAGTCTAAATAAGTTTTAAAAGATATGATGTATATGCTACATTTCAGAATACCTGGTACTGTAGAAGAGAAGGTTCATGCATTCTTTAGCCAGCTTCAGTTAACACCTACAGATTAGTCTATTCCTAGCTGTCTTTGGTGTCTCTCTTCTTTGCATATTGTTTTGCTACTCCTTTACTACATTAAAATCTTAAACTATTTGACTAGTATTCCCTGGAGCATGTAATGACTTGGATGTCTGCTTGAGATAATCTTTATCTGCTTTGAAGAAGGTGGGAACAAAAGAGATGAAGAGAATCGTTGCATAAATGCTTTCTGTGTCTGAAAAGTACCTGAGTAAAGAAGGAAAACAAAAGGAGTAAAGCATGTGCTGAGATGAGGTTTTTAAAATTACAGTTTTCCAGAGTGTTCATAAAATTGTTTTCTCATATTTAAAGGAAAAATAGACATGCAAAATATACAGGTAAAACAATAAACAGAAATGCCCTTTTAGCAGGATTAGAGATGAAAAGGAATGCAGATATAATTAAAAGTCTGAAAGAAGGAGAGAGTTGTAAATCCAGTCATTTCCATCCCAGTCAGTGTGATTGATGAATCATTACAGCCACTGCTGGCAACAGACCAAGAATGGCTTGGGAAATGTCCTCTTCTACTTGTTTTAACTTTGAGTGACAATTTCTTTTTCACTCATTGTTACAACAAAACTTCATGACCCAGGAAATGGATAAATCCAGATAGTGGCTCATGTACCACCAGAGAAAACTGCTCAGCCCAGGTCTCTTTTAAAATGATGTTTTATATTAATTTTCTTTTATTTTCTTTTATTGTATAAGAACACTTAACATGGCAACTAACCTCTTATCAAATGTTTAAGTGTACGGTATATTATTATTGACTATAAGTCCAATGCTGTTTTCTGATCTCTAGAGCTCTCTATTCTTACTTAACTGAAATTTTACACCTATGAAATAGTAACTCCCCATGTTTCCCTCCTCCCAGCCCCTTGTAACCACCACTTTACTCTGATTCTATGAATTTGAGGTTGAACTGATTCTTAAGCTAAGAAAAGAGACACTTGTGTTATTGTACAACCAAGACCAACAGAGGAAGAGCTACAGAATTTAGAGAGGTAAAAGACCTCAGTCATTAGTTAACTAACTTCCTGATTTGGTCAATAGGGACACTGTGGTTTAGAGAAATGAAAGTACCCGTCCAAATTTACACAAGTTTCCATTGCATACCCAGTTCTAATCACTGCTAGGCCAGCTCTCCAAACTATCACCACCCCAGAATTGTTTAGATAAACACTTTAATTCCAATAGAGCACCGAATAATTTTAAAGGGAAAGTGTATATTTTGAATTAACCAAAACCCAAGATCATGATCCTCACTGTCATTAAAACTGAGAAGACATTTTACAAAAGAGACATTGTAACATCCAACCAACCCCAATATTCCATATTAAGACCATTAGTTTTCTCACTTTGGTTAGCAATGTTAATTCCTTTCTCCAAATTCACACAGAGAGTAAGTGGAGGAGTTTGTGACAGCAGTATCTTTGATTCCAAAGGCCATGCTTTAACCTGCCAAGGTGACCTTAACAGCAGCAGAGCTGAGGATAAAGTGCGAATACCAACATAATCTACCTCCTAATACTTAAGTCTCATAACATAGTGTCTTAGAGTTAGGTATGGTCGGGTAACAAGATAGTGCCTTTGTGAACTGAAGTTCATTGGAAGTGATTCTTATTATGGCTTTACACGCCCAAGTTCACATGTTTGAGCCGTGCACAACAGGCAACCGTTAAGTTGTACAGCAATTGGAAATGCGTCGCTTTTTCTGAGTGAAGACATCAAGCTATTTACTGCAGCCACAAACTCAAAACTAATTTCAATGTGTCAGGCATAATTACAAAAGTAGGCTCAACTTAGGGATTGCCTCCTTGATTGTAAATAGTGCCCTTTCTTTGTTTCATTTCTTATGAGCAAAGAGGGGTTTTCTCTTAAAGGTCACCTGCCTTCATCTCCAAAGGTCTCCCTACATTACAAATTTATCTACAAATGACTTCAAATTTAATCATTGCCTATTTACTCCTAACACTATTTCTTACTTTTTTCTAAAACAAAACAAAATAAAACACAATTGAAGGAGAAAATAAAATAAACCTCACAGTGAGAGATAATGAGCCCCTTCATTACTCTTATTAGGATGATTTCTCTTACCAAAACTACAGTCTTTTTGTCTCAGAACAAGGGCCCTTTATTCCAGCTCACAGGCTATGCTGTCAATTTTTTTTTGGCCCTTCTAGGACCTGTCTTCAAGTCACTGAGACGAAAGTGTTTCACTTAAACAAATATCAGAGTGGCACCGTCTCCATGGCAACCAGAAACAGAGATTTTCAAGATGGAAAAAAGAAGTGAGGGAAGAAGTGTTATTATTTATTTTATGTTAAATAAAATACATGCAAGATTAATAGCTGAAAATATCCAAGCATATTGAAAAGAGATAATAGAATAGCTTCCCTCAACCCTCCCTTCACATTTTACCTGCTTTCCACTATCGTGAACAAATTCAGAATAATCCGTTAAAAGAATTCAGAGCCTTTTCATGAGGATTTCCAAATGATACCTATTATTTCAAGTCATTTATTATTAAAACTATTATAGTGTTCATTTAGAAAATAAATGGGCATATGCCCTACATCATTAGAAAAGAGAAATTGATAAAAGCATGAGGCTCTCAGTGGAATTCTTAAAAACCTAGTTCAGAAACTCACATATATTAAATGTGTGTGTCTCAGAAACCTTGTCTGGGAATGGAGAAAGGGATTTAAATTTAATAGCGGAGTTGTCTTTAAGAGCACATTTCAGATGTTAGTAGGCATTAAACCTGAACACCTTACTGGATGGATTTCAATCACCTTATGCTTGTTCTTAAACTAATACAAGTTGCATCTTTATACATGTCATATACTTGCACCTTTCATCTTTCTTTCTCCTTCAAAATATGCCATAAAGACTAATTGTATTTCTAAATACATACACACTTAAATACATTTAATGGACTTGCCGACACATTTCTTGAAATCTTGAGGCTGTAAGGGTTTCACTGTTTAGTCCTGTAATGCAGATATTTAGAAAAAAAGCTCAATCTTTATATTGTTCAGAAGGTCATTATTTTTATTGTCCTGAAGAAATTAAAGGTAAAACTACAAGCACTAGTGAGAAAATCACTGATTTTTGCTTTTCTTCTAAAATAGAGTTATGTGACTACCTCTGTGTGAGACAAGGATCCTGCTGGCTTAGTGACTGAACTAAGCGACTTAGGGGGTGAGAAATAAGGGGATCTTCTCTTCTCTTTTGTCTGTGGGATTCTCTAGATACTGTTTTCTAGTACCATGCAAATTTCTAAATGAGGGAGTCTGAGACAGACTTCACAGAAACCATCACCACCAGCTCATTTGGGGAGCAGCGTAGTCTTGGCCTGAAACAAAGACTGAAAGAGAACTTGGCTGGCAATTCAATATTCCTATATTTTATTTTGTCTCAGTGAGATAAGCCTTGCTATTTCCAAATGAGTTTTTAGTTTAAACACACCTTACTAGGAAGTATGAATAATCTGGCATGTGTGTATGGGACGATGCTCCAACCAAACTAGCAACCCAGCCAGGGTTATGCTGGTGAATTTTTTTCTGGTCAGAATTAGGCTGAGAGATTTTGTTTTCATGAAAACTTTTGCCCCTCTACCTGCGGTGTCAGCTTCAAACCTGACATCATAAAGCAGCACAAGGAAAGATCTGATTAGTCTTGTTGATATCATCATAAACCAATGGACGAGCAGTGAAGGAACCCGGCTTCTCATTTGTAGTCCTTCATTCTGTTTGTGGACATGCCAAAGTAACATATTTCAAAGCAGAGAGAATGTTGAGCTGTCAGAAATCTAAGAGACTATTTCAGGGTTTCTCATTGTGCTTTTTAGAATAAAAATTACATGGTATGTTGGTTATTAGAAGCTTAATATGCAAAAGGTTGTTGTACAAATAACTTTGGGAAATGTTAAGTTATCCAGAGTTAAAAAGGGCTCTTTAAATACAAGAATTCTAAGAATTTTTAATATGGTACTTACGTTGTAACTCTCCAGAAGGTAATTAAATTCTCCATTTTCCAGAACTATATACATATGTAAAATTTATTAAAAGCCTTGAAAAGATCATATTTCTAAGAACACAACTTGAGAAGCCTGATACCAACCAAACATTTTACCTCATCAAGATGAAGACTGAGGCCTAAAAGGTTTAAAGCGATTTGTCCATGGAAATCGACTGACAAAGATATGGCAACAACCCCGGGCTCCTGATCCCCAGTTTTGGAATTCTGTCTATTATACCATGCTATCTTCTAAACTTCACTGATCTCCACTTTTTACAACTGTAAAATGGGGAAATTTAAATTTTTTTCTGAGTCGTTGACAAAGATACTATAAGAATCAAGTGAGAAAAAAAAATATGTGAAAAGTTCTATGTAAATTAGCATTTGAAAAATACTGATATTTCACATTAGATAGGTGAAGTATATGAAAAAGTATGTGAAATATATGAGTAAGCCTAATATACATACACCTGTGCACTTTAAAATTAGTGGCTGTTTTTACACTCTTGGAAAAGTATCCAGCTGTAAGTGACTTGTTCTGGAAGCTCTGCCCATCCTTTGTGAGAGTGAGTTGCTGTCTCCTCCGACTGCTCTCTAGAGCATGAAGTCCATGAAGAATCCTCAAGTTCATGAAAATCCTCAAGACAGCCAGGACCACCCTTCTGATAGTGGTTGTTTTTTTTTTTTTTTCAATTATTTGCTCACATATGTGCTTTCCAGATTGTAAGGAACCCCATGATTTTTTTTTCCAATTTTATGGGAGCCGTAATGAAATAAAACCTAAAGCTAAGAATAAAAGGCTTTGAGTACCCCAACTGTGAGTTAAACCATCCTCCCATAAATCTTGCTGACAAGTGTTATTTCAGCTAAACTAGCTGACCCTTGTCCCAATGACAAAAAAAAGTCTAAAGTAGAACAGAAACCTACTATATGATCCATTTATTTTTTTAATTTTTAAAGATTATTTACTTATTTTTAGAGAGAAGGGAAGGGAGTGAAAGAGACAGAGAGAGAAACATGAATGTGTGATTGCCTCTCACACACCCTCTACTGAGGACCTGGCTTGCAACACAGGTATGTGTCCTGACTGGGAATTGAACCAGCAACCTTTTGGTTCACAGGTTGGCACCCAATGCAGTAAGTCACAACAGCCAAGGCTGATCCATTTATTTTTCTCAGGAATATTTCAAAGAGAAAAAATAGTGTAATCCACATAAATGATTGTACATGACTGTGCACATCAACTTTCTTTGTAATAGTCGCAAATTGGAAACAATCCAAATATCTATCAATAGATGAATGGATCAACAATATGTGATATATCCACACAGTAGAATAGTCCTCTGCAATAAAAAGGAATGGATTTGTGATATATGCAACAACTTGGTTAATCTCAAAGTAATTATACTGAGTAAAAAAACCCAGACAAAAAAGAGTACATACTATATGGTTCCATTTAAATGAATTTCTAGAAAGTCAAATTACTCTATAGGAACAGAAAGCAGACCAGCAGTTGCCTGAAGACAGGACAAAGCAAAGAGTGGCAAGAGGGGAAAGTAAAAAGAGGTGTCAGAAAACAGCTGGGGGTGACCTCCATTAACTTGGTTGTGCTAGGCGTCTCAGGTGTGTATACACGTCAAAAGTGATCAAATTGTACACTTTAAATAAGTGCAGTTTGTTGTACATCAATTGAATTTCAACAAAACTTATTTAAAAAAAAAAGAAATAAAAATATAGCGTCTTTGCCAAAACTGGGAAGCCCTGTGGGGGATCGAATGATACCTTTTTTGGACTATAAAGCTTAAATGGTCCCCATCTCTCCACCGCTCCCATGGCGCATCCACAGTTGTGCCTTCAGATAATTGCCAGAGCCATAAAAAGCCCTCTTCCTCCCCTATTCTAGGGACATAGTATCTATGAATTGTCTTCCTTCCCTATTCTGGGGACATAGTGTTTATGTTGATTGTCTTTGCTAAATGATATCTCTATGAATTACCACAGTGTGTACATAAAGGCAGCTCTCTTAGCAGTTAGTTCTCTGGTGTGCTCCCATCTCTAACCTTTCTTCCTGTGAAATTTCACTGTTCCTCAAATTCTTAAAGCTGCTGCGTCCAGGAATTTTTTGCTGGTAGCATCAAACATAAAAGAGCTTTTAGTGCTCAAAGAAATGACTAGAAGAAATGTTTTCCTCCTAATTGACATAGTTACTAAGCACCGTCAGATTTTGAAATTCTGTTAAAAGTGCCGATTTTCCACAATTATATGGTGTTCTTAGTGTGGAAGCACTAACAAATAGAAATTTTGCATTACTAAACTCAGAACATTTGTATTCACATTATTTATGGTAGTATTTTTAAATGAAATAAATGTGCAGAGATATGTTTTATGATTGTTTCTATTCTGCTGGATAGAATAGACAATAGCACACTTGAACCTAAATGTTAAATCCTACAAAGTTTCTTAAAGGAAGACAGTTTATGAAGCAGTAGCAAAGGCGAGAAAAGCCAATGTTGAAGTGGAAAGTGCATGGATCATACATAGAAGAGCTGAGTTCAAGTCTTAATTTTGTCATTAATTAACTGTAAAACATAGGGCACATTAAGTAATAGTCATTGGGGCATGGATTCCTCATCTATTGAATAATGGGTTATAAATAAATGTTCCAAAGATGCCTTCCCACTCTCCACTAAAAATCAGTACCTTCCTCATGGCACAAAATGAGACAGGGAGAAAAGTCATACTCCCTTAATTGCAGGTTTCTTCTAGTTATGCTACAGTATGAAACTGTAAGTTTTCTTCTCATCTGACTCAGAGCAACAAAAAAGGTCCTCTCTAACTAACGTTTTGAGAGGAAGGTACTTATACCATTTGGTGCCATGCACTAGAAATTGTTTATACGAATATTTTTGTATGTAAAAAACATTCTGGCAATACCAAGTGTAGTACCTAATTTTGGTCGTTTGCTCTAGTGGCGATGACTCCAGACAAGGGTCCGCACTGCACTGGCAGGATGCAGTTTACTATAGCAACAGTAAACTAACATGATAAATCTCTTTAAACAACTTCTCAGCAGATAATCTCATTAGTTGGTTTCAGGTTTGAAATAATACCATCTTGTCTATTTGGAAGCACCGGATGACAGACAATTCAGTGCCTGGAGCTAGAATCATTGTTTTTCCCCGTGGTACTTGTGGTATGTGGTACAGAGAATCTAAAGGATTTACACAATCCTGTCTGTTCTTATTCCTATGACCTATTCTAAAATAAAACTTTATTTTTCAGTGACATAGTATTTAGTTGTTGGCCATTAATGTTACAGGCATAATTTCTTTTTTGCAATGGAATAGTAAAAACTTTTTTTCTGAGTACAATGACTAACATGAAATTAGAGAAAATACTAGAAAAGGGATCACAATTGTTTTTAAGTGACACTGAACAAAGTAATATTCATCCTAATAGTTTTATAACAGCCATCATGAATCCAGAAGGCAATAAAAGAACTTTAGTGAACTACATCATAACTGACCATTTCTTCCTAAGAATCTCTAAGATATGAATCACCAGGCTTTTCAGAATTAATCTCTCTCCCTCTCTCTCTCTGTCTCTTTTTCTCTCCCTCTCTGTCTCCTATTGTTATTATTAGGAAATCTTTAAAACTTTCAATTTTATACAATTACTTTCCAGAACTTCACATGTAAGAATCTACTGCACAAAAGGAATCGAAATAATGCCCATTTTTTCCTCGGGTGATTTGTGACTTCCTGTGGACCCTGCATTTCTTCCTGGCATTGCTACTGACTAAGCCTGTATGCTGGGCCTTGAAAAGCCCTGAGTTTAAGTTTATTGTTCAAACAAACTCTCTTTAATAGTAGCACGTGTAAAAGAAGACTTTAGAATTTAATTTATTCAAGTGTAATGAGGCTGCCAAGCAGAGATCAAGATAAAAGTCAACATTGTTTTTTTTTTTTTTTTTGTAAACAGCCTGGCTCTCTTCGAGTCTCCTCTGCAGCCTCCTCTCTCCAACAGGCATCTACTACTCCGTACACATTAAATGCCTCCTGTCTCCATGACTTTGTATATGGGCGTTGTGTTTGAAATGCCGTTTCCTCTCTTCATTTTCTCCCATCTAGATCTTGTTCTTCAAAGTCTGTTTTAGGGCTTTCTCTCTGGAAAGTCTAAATATTTCCCCACGACCCAGTCAGCTCCAACCAGGAAAGATGCAGTGTCTTGCTCTGTTCCCATTTTGTACATATGCAAACCATAGCCCTTATCTCTCTGTATTATTTCCATGAATATCTGTGTCTATGGAACAGTGATTTTTATATCTGGGGTTGTTTGTTTACTGTTTCATCTCCAGAGCTAGTCACACACTTCCCCTTTAGTAATCACCCAGTCAGTTTTGGATGAAAAAATAAATAAATGAATAATCTACCTAATGAGCCTAGGGTTTTAATCTAGAGAAGATAACTCTATGAGGCACAAGAAAGGAGTCTGGATACCTTGAACTACTGTCTTCACCATAATAATAATTAATCTTAATTTATTGCTTAATAAATTCTAGTTCTTCATATGTATCACATAATTTAATCCTGTCCAAACTGAAAGTGGTGGTACTGTTGCTCTCTTCATCTGCACATGGAAAATGTGAGGCACACAAAAGTTAGATAACCTGAATAACCTTGGGCAGAGCAGGGAGGAGCCAGGTTTCAAACCAGATGGTCTGACCCCAGAGTCCAACTTTTAACTATTAGTACAGGGAGTCTTCCTGGGCTACAGCTGTAGAAGAAGAAAGATTCTCTCAAGCATCTCAGCACAAAGCTGGCATATATGATGAACTTAATAATTGTCTCTATGATTTGTTCTGAGTGTTCTAGAAGCTGGAATCCCACTAAATGGCAATGGCTTTTGTCTCAACAGAAAAAAAGTAACTTTTTAACAATTAGAACTACTCCGCAATAGAATGGCAAAATCAGAAGCCACTCATTTGTAATGTGGTTAAGCAGACACTAAGCCGCCACTTAGTGGGAGCTATCAGACCTGGAATTCATACATCTGAGAAAGATTAGGCACTGGTAAATTGTTAGCATTGACACGGAGTACTGTAGATATGTTTTGGTCAGCCACATACTGAGATACAGAAAACAAACGAGAACTTCTCCAGATGAGGTCTCTGAACTGTTAAAGAAGTAAGATACCATTCAGACCCAACTCATACATTTTCTGATAGTGGCATTGGACATAAGCACTGTGGAAGAACACAGAATAAAAGGATAGGATACACCTGCCTCCCACTAGTCAAGCCTGTTTCTTAGCCATAGGATGGTAGTATTGAAAACAACTATTCTTTCCACATGTGGGGATCAAACAAAATTTTTGAAAGTGGTAAAATGTGATGTAAATATAAATTGCTGTGATTATAATACAAAAGAGATATCAAGGTACAAGGCAATCATTAATTAATATCAGATATCTATACACTTATTCTGCCTATAACTATAACCAACTACAGTGATTTCTTAAAAACTTTCCAGGACGATTCAAGTATCTTTGTCAAAAATGTTCTAATATCATGACCTCATATGAACTGGTATCTTCTCTTGAATATTATTTTCTATGTCTCAGCCATTATATCATAAGCAGCCCTGACTATTTAAAATTCTTAAGTTGCCAAGGTCAGAGATACATTCAGAATATTAAGGTTGACAGTATGATAATCATTTTCTTTCTCTTCCTGACATATTCTTATCAGCTCAGATGACATCAGCGAACAAGCATAGTGATGACATTTGTTTGGTAACGACACTGGCGGGAACATCTGTATGTGCAGATTTGGACTGTGGTTTAATCTCAGTGGCAGTCAGCCATGATGGAGGGAAGACAGATTATGGTTCTCAGGTTACAGAGTCACTACTGGTGAAAAACACACTTTAAACTCCAATTAGACAAACTGTCAAGTGATTAGATGGAATTTTTTTTTAAAGCACTCAGAATAAATGGGAAAGGCTAGAGAAAAAAATGTAAAGGTAAAAAGAATAATAGGAAGAGTGAAACGAGAAGATGAAGAAGCCCCAGGGAGAAGGGGTGAGAGAGAGAGAGAGAGAGAGAAAGAGAGAGAGAGAAAACAGCATGAGATAAGTAAGGGAAAACCCCACTAAAGAGGTGAAAAAAGAACAATCCTCTGAATTTGTTTTGCTGGACAGCTGAAGGGGTTTCTCAAACCCCCTGTTCTCCCAACTACCGGAGACGGATTAGCAAAATAATATACTGAGCATAAATTTGCTGACTGTAGTGGTGCGGAGTCACCTTGGACCTCATCAGCATTGCTAAACATCACCCGTAACCTTTCCATTATCACTGAGGGTCTGCTCAGCACCAGGCCCAACTGCTCCAATAATTTCAATTACTTTCCCTGACAAATTTTATGTTTCATGTATTTTAGTGGCCTGATAATTATGATTTCTCTCATTTCTCGCTATTGAGCTTAATGGGTTCCAGCATGAGTGTGCAGTTTCAGAAATGAAGTTCCACTTGAATTCACAAGTTATTATCTACTTTCATTAATGGAATTGGAAAAGACAGAGTGGAAAAGAGACAAAGAATGAGGAAGAAGGAAGAGATGAGTGAACAGGAGGAATAAAAATGTGAGGGGGGGGGCAGGATTAAAGAAAAGAAAATCAACCAAATGGGAAAGAAAAAGACTAAATATAAATAGAGAGTAGAAAGAAAAATATATAGATAATCTTTTTTTAATATGAAAAGCTCTGAATAGAGTATTTCCTCTTTCAGACATATGACTGATGAAAACACAGCATGTGTTGAAAAATTCTCAGGGCTTGCAGCTAGACCACGCTGGGTTGGAGGAACCTGGTTCTTTCATGTATTAGCTGTGTGATTGTAAGCATTTTACTTGACCTTGCAGTCATTCACTTGTTTTCTTTTCTAGCTGGACAAGAACATTGACTCCATGGAATAATTTCTTTTTTCTTCTTTCTCAATCCCTCATGTGCAATCAACATTTTTTTATGGAATGACAACTATGTACAAGGGATTGTGCTGATGCAGGGGAATGGGTTTTCTGAGAGGCTGTGGAGCTGTAAGCAGACATGTGTGCAGAGCTTAGGATACCTGGGCATCAAGACCACTCTCCTCCCCCAATAGGATATGACTATTCTCCTACTTCTATGATGTAAGAAATGGGAATGTCCAGTTTTGCATTTTTTAAAAGATTAAAGTTCATATACCAAATGTTAGCAGACTCAGGGTACATTTCATTCTTCATTAAACAACAATGATTTTTGCTGGGGGAAAGAAACCACTTTCATCAGTAGGAGCCTTAGTAAAAAAGATAATTTGCTTCAGTTCCATGTCATTGTTATGTAAGTCCCAAGGGAGAAAGACTGTGATATGGCATGGCAAAAGGAGCTCAGATCCATTAGGAATTTGCGAAGTAGGTGGCACCAGCAGCTGTGTGTCCCCTGTTACGGTAAAGATATGCTCAATAGGCTTCAATTTTCCCTACTTTGTGGAATTCTTATTTTAGGCTAAATAATTGGTCATTTAATGTGACCTTATCGTGGGTTTATGCATGTCACATCTCTTACCAACATTTTATCTACCTGAAAGTATGCAGCTGAGAAAAGTAGGACATAGATAAAGAAGAAATAAGCCTGAATTTAATACACTCATAATCTAGTAGAGACATAAGATAAACATACTAATAAGTATAGTACAAAATTAATATAATAAATGCTCTAAAGTGGAACATTGGATCATACAGGTTGAAGGAAGGAACATGTTGTGTCTATTATAAAATATTATCTTTTAATAAGGGCCCAAATCTCAAGCCAAAGAAATGACTCTATAGTTTTACAATTTTAAACATCAATGAGCTACTTGGGAATATAAAAGGAGGATTACAGAGTTCTTCTTTATTTTTCTGAGAAATCTGTCCCTTAGATGGCAACCATTAAGCCCTAGCTATAGGAACTTAAAGTGATAAAATGATAAGGACTTAGAAGAAACACACAAAGAAACACTGGAATTTAGTATTTTAATGGTCACCAAAAGCAGCAGCAGTAGAAAAACTGAAAAATAACTATACATGGCAATAGCTAAACTGGTGAATCACTTAAAATTCCTTTACTCTGAATTCTGCAACTGAAGCATACCAATTTTCTCAAAAGATCCTAATAGGGACCCCTGAAAGGTGGCTGTCTTAACTCCATTAAAATGAAGTCAAAATGGCTGTTCTACTTAATGAGAACTGAAGGAAAAATTATTAACTGGACAATGTGCTCCTCTTTCACCAAGTACCTTTCTGCAAAGGTAACTAAAGACAACTTGGAATTTCTTATGTTCGTGTATGCTTTTCCATGAATATATATTTTAAATTTTTTGTTGTTGTTCAATTTCAATTGTCCCCATTTCCCCCCATTACTCTCCCATGCCCTGTCCCCACCTCCACATTCAGTCCCAGGCTCCCACCATTGTCCTTGTCCATGGGTCCTTTATACAAATTTCTTGGGATGAATATGATCAGTTTATCAAATGATTGACTCAGTCATATCTGTCTTGGCTCTCAAAAAAGGCACACATCCATTCAAAATGGTGGGCATACTGTCCCACCCTAGGCACGCATCATGTGTGCCACAAGGAATACAAAGACAAGTGAGGAAATCATGCTCTTGAAGTCTCCATGCTTTATTTGGAGAAACAAATACATGCAAAAATAATTACAGCCTCTGCAAAAGAGAGAAGTGCAAAGGGCTATGGGAGCAGATTGGGAGGGAGGTGAAAACTAAGCGTGTGGCAGGGGAGTAGCAATTTTTGTGAATAGGTTGCATACCAGGAGCTTATTGTATGGAGAAAGGAAAGAAGTTCAAATGTCAGTAAGTGTCTACACAAGCTGTTGTTTGCAAGATTCATTAAGTATTCAGGCAGGTGCTGTTTGTTCTACAATCTATTGACTATCCCCAATGTACTAATGAGGTAATGCTAGTGGCCCATAAAGGGCTTTGGCAGCAATTTTTAAAAACATAATTTCAAACACAGTGCCACCTCTAGAGATTCTCATGGTTGAGACACAATTGAAGTTGGCTTCTTTGGGTCACAAGTCTATTTTATCTCAGCAGGATTACACTAGTTGCAAATGTAAAGATTTGCCATTATTGACCTTATAATCTCATTATCTTGTATAATGGGCTACTTTGCCTCAGTTAATCATGGCAGGAAAGTACACTGAGTGTCAGAATATCGAGGGTGAGTGGAAATGACCCAAAAGAACCTGGACTTCTTGTGTTCACAAATCACAAGTCCATTGTAGCCTCTCTTTCTTGGAGGCTCTGGCCCAAAACTCAATGGGCAACAATGAACCCAGAATCCCAGAAGCAGGTGTAAGGTTTCTTTCACCCATTTGAGACACATAAGAATCCTGTCTTAGTTTCTATCATGTCTAATTTCCTCATCTGATGGTCAGCTAGAATACTAATATGTACAGACATCTTGAAATGTAGAATGTTATATTTAAAGTCAATGATTCCATAATTTTGTAAATGGTGCTTAAGACACTTTGAAAAATAAAACCTTTCTCACATTTTTATTTCTACAGTAAAAAAAAAGCTTTTCTCCTACTTTTTGGAAGCTATGCTGTGTTTCCTAAACTATAGCCATAATAATTTTGGAGAAGCTCAATTTATTCCTGTTTCTGAATAGGAAGGATGTGAATATTCAACATGTTATCTGGAAATTTCTGTCTTTTATTTTGTTAAAGACCATGAAACTAGTTACCTCTTGTGATTAAATATAACCTTTGAGATATGGGCTATGAGTGTCCTTTTAACCTTTAGAATTATACCTTTAACATTCTTTATATCTTGATATCATCATCAAAGTTTTATGGATATTTTTAATAAGCATCTCTTGAAAATAAGACCCATAATAAAATACAAATGGAAATAGAAATTACAGCATTAAAGCATAAGAGGTGAAGGGGATAATTTATAAAACGTTGGTGGGATTTATATGTCCCCACTATCTTCTCCAACCATGGTTCTAGTCTCAGTCTCAGGAGTCTCAGTAAATAATTTAGCAGTATGACTTGTTGTGTGAAATAATATTTGCCCCACTCATTAAAAACTCATTGTCAGACACTTTACACGATTTAAATCCAATTTTCACATCCACACATATACTTATTATTGAGAAAGCCAACTCAGAGAGCTCAAGAGACTTGACTTGCTTAGGGTTGTACACTGAAGTTCATGAAGAACGAGAATTTGATTCTATGTAATCTGAATTCAAAACCAAGTCTTTTTCCCTTTTGTGCCAAATTCCTATTTGTAAGACTTTTAAAGGTCAGAAGAGCTCAGTGTCAAGCTCTTTCTTCTAGCTAAGTGGCTAGGGTCAGGTTGTTTAACCACCTTTATTTTTCATACACAATGAAGATAAATGACTTTTAGAAAGATTAAAATGCCATTTTAATTCCTTGAACAGAATCAGAGAAATGGACATCACATGGAGGGTTTTCAGTGAGGAAGGGGAGGGGAGGAATGGAGGGGAGTGTACAGGGAAGAAGAAGAATAATTGGTAGGTATTAAATAAATGGGGAGAGGTAAAAAATGGTATAGGAAACAGAGAACTCAAAGAATTTACTATATATACAGCCCATGGACATGAACTAAGGTGGGGGAGATGCTGGAGCGTTGGGGGTGCAGTGTGGAGGGGCAATAAAGGAGGAAAATTGGGAAAACTGTAATAGCATAATCAATAAAATCTAATTAAAAAAAATAAAGGGTCTTACTATTATCGATGCCAAAAAAGAAAGAGGAACAGATCCGCCTGAAAGTGGAGAGTTGTAAGGAAAAACACTGAGGTGAGGGTAGAGGACCCTGTTGCAGGAGAAGTTTGGAATTTGGCATTAAGTCAGAGATGTTTCTATTACAGTGACGTAGAAACACAATACAAGCCAAAAATGCAAGCCACATGTTTAAGTTTAAATTTCATAGTAACCATGTCTTAAAAAAAGGAAAAATAAACAGGTGACATTAATTTTACTGATATAGTTTATGTAATCCAGTGTATCTAAAGGATTGTCACATCAAGCTATAGTCATACACAAGTTCTGGCTGGGTAGCTCATTTACTTAGAGTGTCTTCTTGATACTGCAAGGTTGTGGGTTCATTCTGGGTCAGGGCACATATAAGAATCAACCAATGAATGCATAAAGAAGTGGAACAACAAATTGATATTTCTCTCTATTGTACTCCCTTCCTACCTCTCTCTAAAATCAATTTAAAAAGAGGAGAAAAGATATGATCAACAGAAACCATGATAAGCAAGTCTACATTCTTTCTTATACTTGAGCACATCTTTATTTGTAACAGCCACCTTTCAAATGCCCAAGAATGACATGTGACTAGAGTTTACAGCACTGCATAGCATAGCTCTTGTAGCTTAGAAAGCAAGCTTGGACAGAGAAAGTGGTCATATGGCTTCTGTGTCAAAATCAATTCATTTCAGAATGGGATAATAGAAGTACAAAAATGTATACGGTGATAATTGGAGGAGGTTAAAATTTCCATTAGCTGGGAGTAAATTAAGGAACTATCAGGGAATAGTGTAGAGTGGAATGAAGAAAGAAGACAAACACTGGTAGGGCAGGTGTTTTACATCCATTCTAATGTAACAGAAAGTCACAATTCTCCTCATCATATAGAAGAGAAGACACGTCGTCATAAAAATGCCAAAGGTTAAAGATAGGGAGAGAATCTTAAAAGCAGCAAGAGAAAAGCAAAGTTACCCACAAAGGAATTCCCATAAGACTCTCAGCAGATTTCTCAAAAGAAACTTTTCAGACAAGAAGGGACTGGCAAGAAGTATTCAAGTGAAGAAAAGCAAGGACCTACAACAAGATTACTCTACCCAGCAAAGCTATCATTTAGAATGGAAGGGCAGATAAAGTACTTCCCAGGCAAGTTCAAGTTAAAGAAGTTCATCACCACCAAGCCCTTATTATATGAAATGTTAAAGGGACTTATTTAAGAAAAAGAAGATCAAAACTATGAACATTAAAATGACAACAAACTCAACTATCAACAAGTCAATCTAAAAAACAAAAATAAAATGAACTAAGCAAACAACCAGAACAGGAACAGAATCATAGCTATGAAGATCATCTGGAGGGTTATCAACAGGGAGGAAAGGGGGAGAATGGGAGAAAAGGTGCAGGGAGCAAAAAGCATAAATGGTAGGTACAAAATAGGCAGGAGGATGTTAAGAATAGTATAGGAAATGGAGAAGACAAAGAACTTATAGGCATGACCCATGGACATGAACTAAGGTGGAGGAAATGCTAGAGGGAAGGGGGTACTGGGTAGAAGGGGGGGCAAAATGGGAAAGTTGGGGTAACTGTAATAACATAATCGATAAAATACTTTAAAAAAAGAAGAGAATGCAGAAGCTTAAAGAGTCCCTTGCTCAAGTTTCTGCCGTCTACTATTCTATGAATCTGTGTCTACCCAAAGTCCATAGTTTGTATCTATCTTATTCTGACTGCCTGTGGGGGGAAAATAGTAAATATAATCTGCCAGCTGACCTGAGTCTGTGTTGCTGACTAGAGGCAGAGGCAGAGAGGATTCACCAAGGGCAATGGGGGAGGAGTATCGAAAGCTTGCAAAGAGCTGTGTTTCAAAGGCTTGAGAATCAACTCTTAAGCCTTGAAGGTGTTAAAAGCAGGGAGCCAGGCCCCAGGCAGCTATACCACATGGTTGTTTTCCTCAGGACACGTGCCTGCTGTTCTCTTGGCACAGTAGAAGAGAAAAAGCAAAGGACTGGGTTTGACGTGTAGTCAGAGAGGTAGTTGGAAAAAAAAAAAAAAAAAAACTCCTGCAAATTACTTTGATAAACAATCGGAGGAGCTTGTCCAGTGGTCTGCCCTGGATATCCAGGCTCTAGGATAGATTCTTATCTGACTTTCAATAGGTTCAGTATGTCTCCTGGCTTATATTTTAAATATAAAATACCAGTCATTCTCAATCCTGTACATGTGAAATGCAGATAATCTAAATTCTGTGGGTGTAGATTGTTAAGTAATCTTCTTGTGTCGTGATGGTGAGAAGATTTTTCATCATATAGTTCCCACATAGTCAAGTCTTTTATAGGAATTCGGGGAATTTGGAGGAACAGAAAGGGGCACCAGACAGCTCTAATTAGCCATGCTTTTACAAAAGCTGATTTTCATAAAAATCAAGTTATTTTCTGTTAAGGATCATTGCTGAGAGGAAAGAAAAGGCAAATGAGCTGAAGAGTAATAAGATTCTCTTTAAAAATGGGATCATAATGAATTCTTATTTCTATTTGAATAAGTAGTTCACACTTAATTACTTAACCTATAGGGTTGTGAGACAGTTATAAGGGTAAATTATTCCTTCATTCAAAAAGTTTTTCAACAGCTATTTTTTGAGCATCTGCTATGTGCTAAGTGCTCTTCTAGGCTCTGATTATAGGGCAGTGTGGCAAAGGCTGCAAATTGATCCCTGAACCCATGTCCTCCTCCTGGGAGCACAACTGGACTACATTTCCCAACCTTCTTTGTGGTCAGGTATGACCATATGACTGAGTACAGGCCAATGGAATGTAAGAGAGAGTGCCACCTCTCTCTGCTCCTGTCTTGTGGGATTTGCCGTGATCTTTCCCCTACCTTGAGACCTTGGGAACTACATGGAAGTTGGTAGAACTACACTGAAGAAGGAGGTAGAATCACCACTTAGAGGACAGCAATAAGTCTAACTGGTTTTAGACTCAAGGTGAGCTAGAAATAAACTTTTCAGTTACAGCAGCGAGCATGACCTTAATTAATATAAACATGAGCAACAGACTTGCTTTATACCTTCGTGGTTTTACATTTCTATGGGATGCAGACAAAAAATAAACAAACCATATCAGTATAGATACAAGGGGGACCGAAAAAAAGTTATTTATTTACTAAATGTTTGTATTTATTTTACATGTTTAAACTTCAGTACCCTCAAAGTACTCTCCCTTTGAAGCAATACACCTATCGAGATGTTTTTGCCACTGTTCAAAACAGTTTTTGAATTAGTCAGTTTTGATTTTTAGTGCTTCTGCTGACTTTTTGTTTCACCTCTTCCATCCACATCAGCAAAATGTTTCTTTTTGAGGACTTTTTTCATCAGGGAAACAAAAACAGAAAAGTTGCTCTTGGCAAGATCTGATAAGTAGAGGGGATGGGGCATAGGGGTCATGCCATTTTGGGTCAAAAACTGCTAATGGTCAGTGTGGGCAGGTGTTCTTCTAAATCATCCATCATGAAATGAGCAAATACATGGAAAAAGTATTTAAACAAAATTAATTGAAGTCCAATGCAGCCTCTCACAACAACACCAGCTGGTACACTGATACAGATGGGTTCCTAGAACACTCACCTAGTGAGAGAAGCCTGTACAGTTACTAGAGGCCTGCCCTCCAGAAGATAATTCCATTTTTGGGGGTCCCCCTCGTACATTGTTATATATGAATATGTTAAGCCTAGCTATAGAAGCCCACATAGTTCATGCTAAAAAATTAAAATGGGTAATGATATAAAATAATTTACATTTAACATTAGAATAAAGTATCTCTTTTACTTTTCATCCTGGCCCCTCTTCCCAACATACACACATACCCCTTTTACCAAATAAAGTCTATTTTCTGAAACAGTGATAGACTCCAAGTATGTGGAATAACAGAAATCCCATTGTCAGAGATTTCAGTTTACTGTTTTCTTTACTGAATGTTAATCTGCTTATAGAAAGATGTAAATGCATTTTTTTCCAGGCAATAATGAAATACTGGATGGCTGTTTAATTTTCTCCCATGAACAAAAATAGAAATGCTGAGTAGATAGCCTGGTGGTAGTGCAGCAGAAAGATGACTCAAGTGGTAATCAAAGAAGTCTGAGACCCAGTCCTAATTATATCACATTAAAGTAGTTACTTCCAAGGGCTTGGTTTCCCCATCTACTAAATTGAAGGTTTGGGCTAATCGACCTATAAGATTCTCCCAGCTCTCCCATGTCTATTTCCAACTTCTGAACCCAAATGCAAACCCAAACCAAACCCTTTTTGGAGTGTGTGTGAGAGTGTGTGTATAGAAAGCAGTAGAAGTTTGGCTCAAATACAGTGCTTAGGAGACATTCTGCATGGTTTACAGGTTCCGATGAAGAAACTCGGTATATGTGCTCTGAATACTTGATTCTCAGTTAGAGACCTGACACATTATCTAGAAAGGGGAGACTAGAGAGACACTGGAAAATTCCAGCAGATACAGAGATTCTGTTTGAATTTTCCAAAAAAATGGCTAAGACTTTTGCTTTATTTGACCACTATACTCCTTTGATATATATACATGTCTATATATATATATATATTTGAAACTACTACTGTTTGGCTCAAATGTTTATAAATATAATTTATGTTTTCAATTTCCCAAAGTTCTGAGCCTTCTTTCAACCTTTCAAAATAACTGTGTTGTTTTCAAAATTGGTTCTCTCTCCCCAATTTCCTACGCCCCTGCTCAGCTTCTTACCTCTGTGTTGTCTCTCAAGTCCCGCTCAGCTGTCTGGCTCCTGCTGGTGTGCACTGTGATTTAAGGTACTCTGTGCTTTCCTTTTTTCCTTACCATGGTGCCTTTGATTTAGATACAGATGGATACATTATTAATCAGATTTTGGCTGCTGCTCTTAGCTTGTTGGAGCTGCACTAATAACTAATAAGCTAAGAGAAGAGTGAGGACAGCTTGTCTCCTTTTACAACAAAAAGAAAGTGTATGACAGCTCCATAGATTCCATTTTGGAATAAGAAATGCTACCTGCTTACCTGCTAGAAGCCGTAGTTCATTTGGGCAGGTGTCCTCACTGCTCACACAGAAGGTGATGAAGGCCTGCTTGGATGGAGAAGGCGATACACTCATCGATGGAGGACCATACTTTGCTTCATAGTGATGAGAGGTTGGACTTCTCTGCTAAATATTCCATATGAACCCTAAGTAGACATTTTGAACCAGTTTCTGTATAATCCTATTTAATTTTTTCCATCAACCTATGACTGAGTCTTTAGACTCTGAGCCTATCCCTTTCTCTAATACTGGTGACAGCTATGCTGGGAATTTACTCCTGCTATTGACTGTTCAACGCATTTCCTGGGACCTCAGAGATCACTGAAAAAGCTGCAGTGAAAGATTTCTTTATCTAATCTAAAGTTTCCTATTTCTTTAGACATTCAAATGCTCTATTTGAAAATAATCAAATTTTTGAGCACTTACATCCTTTAACTGAACAATTCCCACTATTATTTATACACACACATATAATTATATATATCATTTATTATTATTTTTATATTATTTATATATAATTATATGTATGTATTTATATTATATGTATTTATATATATAATTACAAGGTCTGTCCAAAAAAGTCCAACCAATATAACAAGAGTGGTTTGTATGACATCAATGTAACCTGGCAGCCAAGAAGAGTGCACTGGAATGCACATGCGTGAACAATGACAACTTCACTGTGCTAATCAGTGGGAACAGAACACACCATTAAGTGAGCATGTATACTGTGTGTCCATCGCATTCAAAATGACTGCGTGAGTACAGCAACAAAGCTGCATTGACTTTTGCCCTAAGCTTGAACGTTCCTCCTCGGAAACTATTCAAATGATTCAGAAGGATGCAGCTATGGACAACTGGTGACTGACAGCTTCGTCACGACAATATGCCAGCCCACGCGTCATATCTCATGCAAGGATTTTTGGTGAAACATCAAATCACCCGGGTGACTCAGGCCCCCTACAACCCATTTGGTGTGCTGCAACTTCTGGCTTTTCCCAAAATTAAAATCACCTTTGAAAGGGAAAAGATTTCAAACCATCGATGAGATTCTGGAAAATACAACAGGGCAGCTGACAGTAATTGGGAGAACTGTGTGAGGTCCCAAGGTGCCTACTTTGAAGGGGACTGAAGCATCACTGTCCTATGTACAATGTTTCTTGTATCTTCTTCAATAAATTTTCATATTATATGGCAGAATATTTTCTGAACAGATCTTGTATACATATACATACATATATAATTTTATACATATATATACATATATATGTAATAGTAAAACTTGAAATAACCTTAGGGAGTCCTTATATAATTTACTGTATATCCATAGAATTGACTAATATTGGACTTATTTAAAATGAGATTAATATATAAAATGATTTTGAAAAATCTTTGTTATAAAATAAAAAACATATTCCTATAGACTGAACTCTTTTGTAAAAATATTTTTCTATCTACTCTATTTATCTGTCTACCCATTCAACTATCTAGCTATGTTGGTTTATGTATAAAGCATATTATATTTTGCTGAGAGTGTAGATAAAATCTGTTAACAGCAAATCCCACTAGGAATAGGGACTATGGGAAAGGAAAAAATGTTCCAGTTTGCCTTTTGATTTTTTTAAAAATTTCTAACTTTGTGCAGAAATTGTTTTTATTTTTAAAAGATAAAATGTCAACTAAGGTTAGCCAGATTCTAATACTACTGAAAATTCTTCTTATTTATTTCTATAATTCAAAACTTTTGTCTTATTTTAAAATGCCCTAATATTAAGGCTTAATAGTTACATATAAATTTAGTGACAGTCACTGTCTTGAAAATAAAATTTGAAGGATGAAGAGAGAGAATCACGGGTGTTATAAGTCTCTGACAGTGAAGAGACCCTCAGGGGGCCCAAGGAAAGTGTCGCGCAGCCAGAGGAGGACACCGGAAGATGTTTTTCCACCTGGCACAGATGCGGCGAGACAGAGGGCTGCGCTGATAGTTAGGAAAATTGGATTCTAGCCCTGCTCAGCCATTTACTACCCTCTTGCACATGTCACTTAACCTCTCCTAACCTCAGTTTCCTCAATTATAAAATAAGGGAATATTGTGTTGGATGATTTCTGAGGTGCCTTCTAGCTACGAAATCTATAAAATTGTATGAAACATCATCCTTTTTTCTACCACATAATTGGCAGGAGGTGGTCATGAAATGAGATCCAGAATATAATTCATCTTTCAATGTACATTTCTCTGTCCTTCAGATGGAAGTTGTTGATAGGTCTTATTTTTCCTCTACTGTTACACTGATTATATGTGAGGATAAACTCCCTATACTGGGCACCTAAAGACTTTCATGTGCCAGGAAAAACTAAACCAGCCTGAAAATACTTATTTGACAGAACATTCTTATAGTCAGAGCCAGAAAAGGCAGGCATAGTGAATAAACCACAGGGTATAAAGAGTGATTTGAGTTGTCTGTTTGTTTCTTTTTTTGTTTATTTACCCAGAAAAACACATTTGTCATTTGGAATTTTGTAGTTTGTGGTATTTTCTATTTTATCTAACTTAGCCCACCTGTCCTTTTAAAAGCATTTTGGCCCTGCTAAAGTTTTCCAAACCTACAGACATGAAAGAAGCCTGACTTGGTCCCCACCACCTCATCAAACTGTCAAGTTCCCTCAATCCTTTAAAGCCCTTGGCTCACAGTTAAAGTAAGAGACAAAACTGTACACCTCGATGTTCACTAGTTAATGGTGTGCCAAGGAAAGTCAGTGTAACTTGAGAAATACTTCTTGAATACACACAGCATATTTGGCAATATGCTAAGTACTAAATATTCAAAAGTTAAAGTCCCACCTTGAAGAAAATAGAAGTGTAAAGGGGAAAGAATCAACACAATTTTAACTACAGTATAAGTTCCATACCAGAAGAGTAGACTGGAGCTCTGTAAGTACAGAGGAGGGACCATTTAGCCTGATACAGATTCACTTAACTTGGGAAAATAACCAATTCCAGGATCTTCTTTTGCTTATGGATCCCAAACTTACTGTAGCAAGAAAAATATCTCTAGACTTCTAGTCAAGATGGTAGCATAGGCAGACATGGCTAGCCTCTCTGCACAACCACATCCAAATTACAACTAAAATATAAACCAACCATCATTCACAACCGTCAGAAATTGAGCTGAATGGAAGTCTGACAATGATGGGATTAAAGAAGCCATATCCATCCAGACTTGTAGGAGGGGCGCAGATGTGGAATGGGCTGGTCCCACACCCACAGATGGTAGATAAAAATTCAGGAGGGATATCTTGGGAGCGAGGAATCCCAGCCCCACACCAAGACCCTCAGCCTAGGTTTCCAGTGCTAGGAAGAAAAGTCCCCACAACTTCTGGCTGCAAAAACTAGCAGGGATTGAGTCAGTGGAAGAAACTTCTGGAACTCCAAGAAGTTCCTCTTAAAGAACCCACACTTGGACTCACCTGTTTAGACTCACTCCCTCTGAGCTCCAGTACCAGATGGCAGCTTGAAAGGCACTAGTGGCATACAGGGAGAGACTGCAGTGTCTGGCATCAAGGCAAGCAGAGGCTATTGTCCTTTTTCTAAACCTTCCCGTTACACAGCCACAGAGCCTGCGAGCTGGTGCCTTATCTGAGACTCCATCAACCTAGCTAACAGTGTTTGACCCACCTGGAAGATCTCCAGAGAATCTGCCCCACCTAATTTGTAGGCCCACCCAATTTACTGGCCTACCCAATCTGCTTTTCCATATGACTAATTGGTCTTGGTTCATGCTGTAGAGCTTCCTAAATTCCTGCAAACAATCAGCAGCTGGCCTCAGTGAGCCCCAGGCAGAAGTGAGCCCATTAGCAGAAGCCAGCCTAGATTCACAGCTTGGCTTCACCTGGGAATCTCTAAGCCTAGCACAAGTAGCAGCCATCTTAGATTGCTTCATAGCTTAGGCAGGGTGGCCCTGAACAAAACATAGGTGGGAGCTGACTTTGGCCTTGCACCAGCCGGGGAAACCCCAGAGCCTGCACACCCACTGGACAGCTACAGACCACATTGAAGTACTACCACCCTGCCCCTGTGGAGCTGATCCTCTATGGAGGTGGAGGTTGGTGATCAGTGGTCACAGCCAGTCCTTAAAGCTGACTGGCCTGGGTAAACCCCTCCCATTGATTTGCCAACAGCAACCAAGGATCAACTACAAGAGGAGGATGTACTTAGCCTACACAATGGGTGTACCTTGACTATCCAGCTTGGGTGGTAGGGGAGGCTGTGCCACTGGACCCTATAGGACATCTACTACATTAGGTCACACTCTCAAAACATGGAGTCAAAGCAACTGTACCTAATAATATACAGACATGAACACAAGGAGGCTGCCAAAATTAGGAGACAAAGAAACATGGCCCAAATGAAAGAACAGAAAAAAACAAAACTACAGAAACAGAGCTAAACAAAATGGAGATAAGCAATCTATCAGATGCAGAGTTCAAAACATTGGTTATAAAAATGCTCGAGGAAATTAGTGAGGACGTCAGTAACATAAAAAAGATCCAGTCAGAAATGAAGGATACACATTGAAATAAAGAACAATTTACAGGGAAACAACAGTAGAGTGGATGAAGCTGAGAATCAAATCAATGATTTGGTCATAAGGAAGTAAAAAACAACCAATCAGCAATAAGAAAAAAGAATCCCCCAAGACAAGGTTAGTGTAAGCAGCCTCTAGGACCACTTCAAGAGGTCTAACATTTGCATCATAGGGGTGCCAGAAGGAAAACAGAAAGAGCAAAACAGTGGAAATCTATTTGAAAAAAAATAATGAAAGAAAACGTCCCTAATTTGGTGAAGGAAATAGACATGAAAGTCCAGCAAGCAAAGAGAGGCCCAAATAAGATTGATGCAAAAAGACCCACTCCAAGACACATCATAATTAAAATGCCAACGGTTAAAGATAAAGAGAGAATCTTAAAAGAGAATCTTAAAATCTTAAGAGAAAAGAAGTTAGTTTCCTATTGGAGAGTTCCCATAAGACCATCAGCTGATTTCTCAAAAGAGACTTATAGGCTGGGAGGGACTGGCAAGAAATATTCAAAGTCATGAAGAGAAAGGACCTACAGCCAAGATCGCTCTACTGAGCAAAGCTATCATTAAGAATTGAAGGGCAGATAGATTTCCCAGACAATAAAAAACTAAAGGAGGACATCATCACCCAACTATTATTATATGAAATGTTAAAGGGACTTATTTAAAAAAAAAAGATGATCAAAACTATGAACAATAGAATGACGAAAAATACTTATCTATCAACAACTGAATCTAAAAAACAAACTAAGCAAACAAAAAGAACAGAGACAGAATCATGGATACAGAGACCTTTTTGATGGTTGTTGAATGGGAGGAAGGTGTGGGGAAATGGGTGAAGGGGTGAGGGGATTGAGAACAAATAGGTAGTTACAGAATAGCCATGGAGATGTAGAGTATAGGAAATGGATTAGCCAAAGAACTTATACACATGACCCATGGATATGAACAATGGTGGGGGGATTGCCTGAGGGAGTGGGGGGTGCTGGATAACAAGGGGCAAAGGAAAAAATAACTAGGACAACTGTAATACCATAATTAATAAAATATAATTTAAAAAAGAAAAATATCTCCATCCTCTGCATATGAAAGCCCCAGAAGTATGAATGTTCAGAGAGCAAGCAGGTCCTCTGAAAGCCAAAGAATGAAAAAGACCCAGGAATAGCTGAGCCAATGCAGGAATGTATAAGAGTAAGAAAATAATGAGCACAGCAGAGAAATAATGGGCCCTAGAAGGAAGTAACAGGGAGACAGAAGAGGGTGGGGACGGGGTGAAACATAGGTGATAGGCGGTGCCACACAGATACTGCAGATTTCATTCCAAAATTGTCTCATTTACCTCATCTCTTCAGAGACTGTGTTTCATTGGGCATCCTATAGAAACTGCTCCCAGAGTGAACAATTATTAACATGGGGTCCCTCTGGACTGTAAGCTGTCATGAGCAAGGCAAAGTTTGTCCTGAAGTCTTTTGCAAAGTGGAACAAACCTAGCAGCACCACTGAAGTGTGGACCCCCTGCTGAGGAGAAGATGAATGGAAACACAACTGGGAAATATTTCACAACCAGGTCTGAATAGATGGAGAAATGAAAGTATTTCTATCATGAAGTAATTTACATTTGATTTAGACTAAGACTGATAGCCAAGTGCAGGAGTCAGCTAGAAGTCACATATGCAGGAACAAATACTGTACATTTTTTTCAAGCAATGTGTACTTTTAAATCAAATTAGCAAATACTTTTTAGTGATATCTCTGTTCTCCAAATGCTGTTATTCCTTGACTTACTTATTTTTCTGCTAGCAGAGTCAGAATCGAAGGATCGAAGAATCAGATAGAAGAAGACATGACATTAAACGGTTGTCCAGTGACTGTTTTCTAGTGAGCAATAAATTAAGAGGTTCTTGTGTCTTTTTGAATCCCAATGGGTATCCCACTAGCCTGAAATTCTAAGAACAGAGATATGACTAGTATAAAAATGATGAGTTTTCATAAAGACCCCATTCAAATGTAGTTATTAGGCCAAGCACTTTGTGAAGGCATTATTCAAAAAGTAAATTTATTTTGTTATTGTGGAGGAAGAATCAAGGTAAAACAGTAGTCCATTTTGATGCCTAATAATATATAATAAAAAAGAGACATTAATGACAGATCTTTTCTGTTTCTTTAAGTGTTGACTTTAAGGGTATGAGAAATATTTGCCAATCCACAAACGATTTCAGAGTTATAGTTAGAATATCTAAAATTTTGCAAAACGGGGTCTTGTGTTTTAGGTTCTGAAAAATTAACAATATTCACTGTTATTTTAGTTTCTGGACAATATATGGTTATATCAGTTGAACTGCAGGATGCTCTAAATCCATATAATTATGAAGCATATTATTACATCATTCCTGCTCTGTTGCTTATATAAAATTAAGGACTTAAGGCATATAGTTAAAATTATCTTCCAAATCATGAACTGGGATAAATAAGGTCTTATTCAAGGTCCTTAATTGAAATGTGATGATAATGCAAAAGCAAATATAAAAATAAAACCCTGAGCTCCCAATTCTCAGTCCCATGTTTTCTGTCAATTCCACTATTTCTGAAGTCCCAAAGAGAAGAATTCTAGAGAACACCTCTAGAGTTCACAATCTTAGAGTTTTCAAAGCTATCTGACTGGCAAATGCATGCTTTCTCCTAGGCTTCACTTCAGTCCTTGGAGCTTTCACACTAAGGGGATGTGTGATTTCATTCAGAGTGTGTGATTAGCAACTTGGCAGGCAACTTAAGACCACCTGAGAACACAAGGGAGTGTGATCATGTGTGCATCCCAAGAGCAATCTGGAAATGAAGATAAACCAATAAATAAATGAGAACTGTAGCTTTCTGAACGTAATAACCAATCTGATATTTAATCAGTGAGCAAGTACTTATTTTGAAGGATCTATGCCCTCCATGTTATGTACGGAGCCGTAGAAAGTAGCTACAAATAATGGAATGGCCTCCACCCTCAAGCAGCTTATGACTCTACCTTCATGAATCACATTCATTCTTGTGTCTGCTCCACTGAAATGTAAAAGAACTACTTTCACTTTATCTCAGAACCCTTTGATATTTTCATTTGAGGTGGGACATAATTCTTGCTGTTTTCACTATGACCAGTACAAAATGTGTGCTATTTTTTCATATAAATATTAAAATATATGCAAAGATAATTGATGTGAGTTGCCCTTCCTGAAACAAGTCCAGACATATTTGTATACATATGGTGCTGACTTGAGCAGAAGTGGTCTATGTCAGCTATGTCAGGTCTCTCTGAGCAGATTTTCAAAGAAAATAAATGACATGAGGAGTGGGGATGAAGTTCTTTCTTCTGTGAAATATGCTGGTGCTCTTACAGGGGAAAAGGTTGCTCCTTAAAGAGGGGAGTTAGGGACCAGTGACGAACATGTAGAAAAATCAGATTTTCTGAGATTTAAGAGATTTAAGACTATTAATTATAGACACCATCTTAACGATGTGCCATTAATCAACTGGTCTTGATAACATGTTATTTTTGGTATAAGTAAAGAAAATAGAACGGTAAATGACATGCATAACTAAAGGCAACCCTCAGGATCTTACTAAGGATCCGTTATCATTTATCATCTTCTTGGTTTTAGGGAGGCTCATCACTGATGCTCAGTCATATCATTCCCTATAAAACTATTGAAAGTAAAGTCATAGTATTAAAGTGCTTATTTTACACAAAATAAATTAGTGTCTTGAACCTCAAGCTTGCCAAATTTTAGCTTCTAACAGAAAGACATTAATGCTATATGTCACTTTCCACACCATATTCCTGAAAGTTATTAGAAAATATTTTTGGATATATCAAATCATATATAAATGCACTGTGAAAGTGGGCTTATTTAAAGTCGCCCTGGCTAATTCAACTTTTACTACAAATCAATTTCATCTGAGGCATAGTGTAAGAGAGACATGCATGAATACCAATTGTCGATATCCTATGCCTAGTGCACATATAGAAGTAATCATAGGATGCTGTGAGAGAACAAAGAAGGAGCAACTGTTCATTCTGTGCAGATCAGTAACAGTGCTTGGAAGAGAGAGAAACGGCTGAGTTTTGAAAGAAAAATGACAATTTTTAAAGAATTATTTGGTCCAATAGTCATTTCTTATCTTATTCATACCATTTGTGTAACCTCAGCCAAAGTACAACCTTATTTCTCTCTAACTCCTTAATTGTAGAGTAGGGAACTGAAAGCAAATACATCAGGTGGTTTGTTAAGGCCATTTCCATGTTGATGTATACATTCTTTGGTTCTTTCTCACAATTTTTTCCTACAGTAAGTGTTCTCAATACAGAACACCCATGCCTTGTACTTGAACTGTAAATATTATCAATGTATTAATATTTAACCTGAAACTATGATGGAAAATGAGTTATTAGTAGTGCCACTAACAAGTCTTATACAGAAAGTTTAAAGCAATCTGGAAGAAAAAGGCAGCACATTTGTTATCATGGCTACATTAATGACAAGGGCAGTAGTACAATGGGGAGGGGATGGCCTCCTGGAGAGCAAAAAGTGAAACAATCACAGTACATCAAATGCTGCCTTCTAAGAAGTGTCTTTGCCTATGTGTCTATTATCCTGGTGTGTCAATCTTCATTCGTAAATGTCTCTCTCTTAATTTTCATATTAGTGAAGAAAGTTTTTATTGAATCAATTTATATCTATTTTCTTCAGGCTTTTACTGAGAGAGGAGTTGAGGTGAGCGTGGAGAGGCATAAAAAGGATAGAATCAAATAAACTTAAAAGTTCTGATTGAAAAGGCCTTTTTTCAGCTCTGCAAATAATCGTACTTAATGTGTAAGACCATGAGGTACTGGGGCTGGAGGCAGGAGGTCATACCCCAGCTCCGTTTATACTGTGCAGTGAGAACAAGTGTTCTGAGCGCTCTCACACATCCTCAGTTTCCCCACATGTAAAACACAATGGCCTAGATGCACTAAATATTGGCTTCCCCTATCTTCATCTTGTTTGGGATACTGAGTCATTAAAACATCCTGTTTCTGACTTATTAAAGAGTAATCTATAGGTTATAAAATATCTCATAAATACGGAAATTAGAATGACACTGACTGTCCATATATGGAGGAAAACCATGTTCTAATGAACTGTTTTAGGTGATAGTTGCCTTACTCAAGATTTGGCAGCACCAAAATGAAAGACCAGAACCCTTCCCAAACAGAGGAATAAGCAAGAGAGCCTTGACAACTGCCGTGCTATCTAATGAAGCCCAGATGAAGGCATGCATTTAGTTCACTTTGGGTCTGTGTTTAAATGCTTGCCTTTATTTATCCCTTCTTTTTCCCTTAACAATTGCATAGTACATGGAGAATCTTAATTTGCTCATGCGTTAGCACCTTCATAAAGACTTCCTTTGGAAAAGCACTTTTGAATGTTGAAGCAGCGTTGACTCTAATGCTTTATAAATGCTTCTGACTTTAAAAACAAAATGTATAAATAGGCCTTCTTTTTCTTGAATCTATCAAACTTTCATAAGCCAGTGGTGATGTTCAAATAGTGTTCTTTCCTTTTCTTTCCTTTCCTCTTCTTTTTTTTAAGCATGGAGGTTAGCATTTACAAATTCTCATCAGTTATAGAACTTAGAGTAACCACAGTTAAGAGCCTACTTCATTTCTTATATAGAGTATGTACCCGAGGGCTTCTGTGCTAGAGGGCTGTTTTATATACATGGAAAAGAGAAATGCATATTGCCTCTTTTCTAAATCTGTGATCAAGAAAGATCAGATGCGTAATAAGAATGGATAATAATCTTTTAATAAGGATATTTTTTTTCTGACTAAACAATGCATCTTTTCTCAGGTGGATAGAACATTCTCAGCTTCTCAGCATGCAACACTAGGGGCAAGCAGTGTGGAGCTGGAAGGGCTGCAGGACTTTGCTGCCCCTCAGCCAAACACCTGTTCACTCACGCACAGGTGGCTTTTTTTCAATCATCGGGAGCATTACTATTTTCCCAGACACTGATATCTAACCCCTGTGGGATCTTTCTTTTTCCCTGAGAAGGAAGTATGCAGAAAAAAAGAGCTTGGTCTTTAGAGCCAGAGAGACCTAGGTTCAAATGACAGTGTCATACCGATTTGGGACACTAGTAAAGATGAAAACATAAGTCTACCAAAGTTCAAAGTATTCCAAAAGTTACATGTGTGTGAGTACATGCACATGCAGTTGACCCTTGAACAACATAGGGGGTTCAACTATGGGGTTCAACTATGGGGTTTAAACTATGGGGTTCAACTTTTATGTAGGTTTAAAAAAAATAAACACATGCAGTACTGTAAATGTATTTTATCTTATAATTTTCTTAGCAACATTTTATTTTCTCTAGCTTACTTAATTGTAAGACTATAGTATATAATAAGTATAATAAGTATAACATAAAAAAATGCGTGTTAATCAACTCTTTATGGTATTGGCAAGGCTTCAGGCCAACAGTAGGCTATCAGTAGTTAAGTTTTGGAGAGTCAAAATTTTCTGCATGGATTTTCAACTGTGCTATGGGTAAGTGCTCCTAACTGCTGTGCTGTTCAAGGGAAAAATGTATATATACACACAGACATATATGTGTACATGCAAGAAGAAAGGGTTTCTGTCCTGCTTTGGGGGGAAAACTGAGACTGGAGCCCGTTTGTATCTTTGTTCAAGGTTTCTAGTTTTCCAAACCAATTCTACTTCTTTTTACTCTAAATAACTAAAAATTTGATAAAAACAAGAAGGACAAAGGGGACGAGCAATAGCTTTTACTGTTCCAGGCTGTTATTAAATTATACTTTTAAAATCCCATGTCTCTGTAACGTGACATGCAATGCAAGAAGGCTATGTGGAAAAGCTCCAGGCAGCTGGGAGAATTACTAAAGGGAAGAGGAAACAAGAAAAATGTTCCTAAATGCTCAAATTAAAAACAGTTTTCAATACAGGCCCACTCTTCTGACTGTCAGCACAGAGATGAAGAGTCTCAGGCCCTAGTTGCCTCCCTTCCTGTAGAAAATGCAGACTCAGGCCACATGATACATTCACCTGCAGCTCTCAGGTTGTCTGGACTCAGGCTGGTGCCCCTTCACCCCACAGATAATTTATCTGCACTCAGACTCTGTCTTTTTGTCATAGGCCACTGGCCCCTGAGATTCCAAGCAGTGATAATGAACACCTCTCTTTGGGATACAGGCCTTCTTCCTTTCAGTGTCTGATTACTGGAGGTAACATCTCCTTTGAATGCACAGCCTCAGAGTTTAGTGTTAAATCAGAATTTGCCACTACATACTTGTACTGTCACAAGGAGGATGTTTCATCCAAAATTGATACCCCAGAGTAGCTGTTAAAGAGAAGCAAGAGAGGGACAAAGGGGAGAACTCTTCTCTATATTCCTCTCACGTAAGGTCCTCCTTCCAAGCATGGTTGCCTATTATGCCAGGGTTCTATTTGGTCCTCATGTTGTATGAGAACTCCTCTTGTTGGGTCCTCCTTTAAAGAAAATGTTGTTAACTTTTTTTTTCTGTCTGGTTCTACAAGACAGCTGGCATAAAATCAACACACAGGACACATTTTTCAAGAATATATCCAGAATTCTACATATGTTTTTACTTTAGGCTTTCTTACCACTTTCCCACTCAAGAAAATGGATCTTAATATAAAAGAGTGAGAATGGCATTATTATAGGGATTACCTTGAATCTGTTCGTTATTTAAAGAATTGTCTCCAAACTTTTTTCTCATTATTAGACCACATCATTTGTATCTATCTTACAACTGATCTTGACACAGTTGCTAAAACTTGGCATAAGTGAACAATTTGCAGCATCATTCCTATCAAAGGGGCTGTAGTATATGGTTATATTACTAAATGTGCAGAAACTCCACATCCCAGTTTTATTTATCCTCACATGGGACACCTGTTTGTTGTCTTATTGCTTTTTAACCTCAATTATGTAGAATACCAAGCAATGGAGAGGTAGAAAACCCTACTTAACCAAAATGACACAAAGATTTTTATGGTTTGCTGCCACCAGAACATCAAATGAGAAAAAACACAGACAGGAAAGAGATGATAAAAGGAGCTATTTATGCAGATAATTGATAAACATGTGCTAATGAATCTGCTTCCTACTTCCAACTGAATATTATTGCATTGCAAGTGCTTGGGAAAGATGAAGTTTGAGATTTGCTCATAACTTCAAACCAGTTCTTTTACATTTGGGAGAAAATGTAGCACAGTGCATACTTTCATTGTTTTTAAATACCAATCAGGCTTTTCTGTTTTAAAAAATATTAAGCTGCTGAGACATTGAAGACAATGGCTAATGAAGTGTCTAGGATCATCTCTGAATTAACATAATTGTATCTCAGATTTCTTTCTGATAATACAAAATATCAAGGACTAACCATAATACTGGCAAACAATCTATGGTTTTTCTGTTTGTCCCTTGGGACCATCTTGCATGCATTTATGTATGGTAATCATCTGATAGTAGCAGTTAACAACGTTAACTGTGGTGAAAATGATTATGGGATGTAAAAATTAAAAATAGAATATAGCTTAACCAAATTAGAACTTTAATGAGAAAAGATCTCTTCCCCATTAAAATGTTTCCTGTCTCTTCTGAACCAATCCTTGTACCACCTACTGCTACACCCATTTGATTCTTCAAACTAAGCTTTAAGAAGTTCCACCTTTGATTAAAGAGATCCAATTATTTCATTAATGAAATGACTAATTATGCCAAAACTTATATAGCATACCTGCATTCTTCTTCTCTGAAATGAGATTGGGCTATAACTTTTCCATAAAGAAAAATAGTTGAAGATAGTTACAGCTACCTTTAACTCATTAGTTAAATACTGTTCTGATTTAGAGATTTATAATTTTGGACCAATTGAGGATCCATAGTAACATAGCATAAAGTCATATTATAACAGGGAATACTTGGGACCCCCCAAATGAGGAAGCTCCCCACATTAACATGGCTGGGGGAAGGGGAAGTGGAGCGGGGCCATTCAGAGTTACTTTGCATATATATAGAACATGGCCAGTGTTTTATTAATGTTAGGTAGCTGTGCCTGCCAAGCTGGCCAAGGAGATGGGTGTAACTCTCCTGATGTAGCTGGGAGGGCTTACTGTGCCGGAGAGACAGGCTTGGAGGCAGCTTCTATATCAAGGAACCACGTCTGCCCAGACTAACAAGGGCAGCTGAGAAAGGCAGAAGCGTCCAGACCACTGGCAGGTGTAACCCAGTCTGGGAGGAGTCGGAAATGGGGTTAAGGAGGAAGATCTGCCCTAGGATTTAAATGCAAGCTCAGCAGCCATGCTGGAACTCTGGACCATGGGGGAAAGACAGTAGGAGCGCCATGAGAAGTGCACCCCCCTCACTTTGTGGACCATGTGGCTTCAGAAAGAGAAGCCACTTGACCATGTTTCAGCTGTGCAGGGTCTGGCCACGTAATTTGAAAGGATGCAGAAGGACCTCCACCAGTTCCCTCTGAGGACGTGGTTTTGGATTAAGAGCAGGAGCCTAGCCATGCATGGACAACTAGAAGAAACTGGAACACAGATGGGAATCTCCCCAGCTAAGCTGCAGACTTCTATTTATTTTCCTGAGAGCATGGTACCTCTGACTGGCCTCGTTTGGCAAGAGGGGCTGGACTGTGTGTTTGTGGGTGTTCTTTTTTCCCTTCTAAAGGGCATGGGATTTAATATCAGAATTCTGACATTATTCTAAACCTGTGTAACTTTTGAATAAATAGTTCCTTTCTTTTTCATAACACTCTGGCATTAGGAGTCACAGTTCTTATCTGCAGGCAATAGAATGCAGAGCAATAGAACCCAGTGGTTCTGTTACGATATCTCACATAAAATAAGAAAGTTTTAATAAAATTCATTATACTCTACTTTATCAGTATTTAGGCTACTTAACTCTGCTTCATTGAAATTTTGAAAACTAGCTAATACTTCAACAAGATTTATTGAACAGAGTATCCCTGGACAATAAGAAATAGTTGAGCTTAAGAAATAACAGCAACCACTGTAATAGTAATAAACATTGTCTGGTACAAAATAGACACATATTGCAAATGAGATAGGAACCAGTCACTTTTTAAGTTTTATTTTTAAACTTGCCTGTTTTGTTTTTAAATGGAGATCCATACACTGCACCATGATAGTGAAGAGCTTATATCTGAAGTTAAAATGCTCGGTCTAAATTCTGTTTCCTCACCTATCAACTGGGAAAACAAATTATTACCAACCCTGTAAAAATGGTATTATGATTAAAAGAGGTAATATGTGTAAAGCATTGCATTTATCTAACATTGAATAATTTAACAATAGAAATTACTTAGTACAAAGTGGTAGCTATATAAGGGACAGATATTCCTGGATGTTACAGGTATCCTGTCATTTTCTTTTCCTTTTTTGTTCTTGCTTACAAGTTAACATCAGTTTTCTTCTGTTTTTCAGTTATGTCCTTTGAGGATTTTAAACACATCACCTATTCTTGAGGGTCTGAGTTAAGATGATCAAACATCTTAAACACTGATACCAGTTGGACATGGGAAAGAATGGCAGAGACAGCTAGGACAAGATCTTGAGAGGTTTAGTCTGAGGTGGGCTAGGTTAGTAAGAATGGATACTGCAGGGCCGTGGAGATGCTCTGACTGTCCTAGAAGTAATTTTAGGGCAACATATTCCTAAAGGAAGGACTTGGATTACGTATAATATGTAGGATGCCTGTATGTCCACATACTTGTTCAGAGTTTGTCTGTCTACTCAGGTGCTTTTCTTAGCAACTGAGCTCAGCGATATTCACCCTGAAATTGCTTGCTGCAGGGTGCTTAACAAATGGTTGGCCATTTAATGGCCCAAGGCAGAGCCAGGGAAGGTTAACAAACTGACAAAATGGGCATTAACTATGATAACAACTGTTTTCATGGGAGATTATTGCTATTATAAACCTTATTCAACATCATAAAGCTAGCAATAATTTTTCTGTTTCTCCCATTTTAAAATTAAGTTATGTTTGAGAATGTATATGACACAGAGGAGATCAGAAAACTCAGTGTGAGACCTGTAATGGCCTCTTTTCAAGTCTCTGTTGTTGCAAAGGAAACATTCAAATGCATGATCCGATGCTTGGTAGATCATATTACTCAAACTAGATTAAGAGTACTTAGAGAGATGGAAGTTTATTAGATAGTATTGTGACAAAGGCTCCTGCCTATCTCTCCAAACCCTACCAAACATCACTTTGATTGGACTTCATGTCCATGGTTATAGCAGCTACTCTGACTTGGACAACAAAAAATGAGGCATGTTTGTATGGAAAACCCTCGTTCAGTTGCCTGGTTGGGAAAGAAACAACCTAAAAACCTACCTCACCTGTTCTCATTAGCACAGAACATGGATAATTTATCAGAGTAGCATTTGGGAGATAAAGTATCTGCTTAGCAAGAATGAGGCACTGTCTGGTCACATTCAGTGTGAAGAACAGCCTGCAGGAAGATGCTCTATCTGAAGAAAAGGGTGGTTTGGCTGGGATCAGGATAATGGGGCCCCTGGTGGAGGTGGAGGTTCTCAATGAAGGGCTCCTGGTGGAGACTGTTCCTCCACTGTGAATGACTTATCTGAAAGAGGAAGGGGAGGGGCAAACTCAAGCATCTTACTTCCTAACTCTATCTAGTTCAGGAGTGAGAAGTAAACCTAAGGTGAACTTGCTGAGTAAAAATTTGTAGCTGAGACCTGGCAAGCCAGTTCTCCAATGAGTCCATTGGCTAGAAGAGGTGGTACTGCTGACTCCATCCATGCATTAAATTGTTCCTTCTGCCACTTGAGCCAAAGTAGATTTAGCTTCCGTATCCTTTCTCTTTTCCATGTTATTACTCTTTCATTTATTTTAGATTCATGTTCTCATTTTTATTGGCCTCTATTTCCACTGTCGATCCTCCCCATTTTTTAGTTTTGAATTATCTTCTTTGGCTAGTTCCTCTGCCTCTTCTCTCTAAGAAATCACTATACTTTCACTCTTCACAGACACACACACACACACACACACACACACACTCCCACAACACAGAAAGAAACTTGAGGTTCCTTTTCCTGTTACACTATTGTGCTCCCAGTCCTGTTACTATGCCAGTTGGAAGCAGCTTCCTGCTTCATTACTCGCCACCAACTTTGAAAAAGAGTCAAGAAGCTTCTCCTTAACTCTGTCACCCTCTGTGCTTTCATGTTTGGCCCAATTTTAATTCTCTAGCTTCAATTCACCAAAAGCCAGTTCCTTATATACTCCAACATATGATATAGTATCAAATTTAAGCCTCCTTCACATTATATTGTTTTTTGGGTTGAAGACAGGGTGACAAATTGCTGCCACTCATTGAATTATTATTGTATTTATATACTCTAAGTTACCCATCATCAGGATTTAGTGACATTTCTGGAATGTCCATGATAGGTGGTCAGGCAGTCTCTATTTGATCACTTCAATTGAAAACAAATTCACTACCTTGCAAGACAGCAAGCGTTATTCTATTCTTAGTTTGATTTATGAGAAAATCCTTAGACACAATTTGGCCCCCGATAACTGTCACTCATGGATTCTAACTATGTAAAGTAAGGCTAATATATTTCTTGTTCAGTATAACTTCAACTATTTTAAAATAGGTATCTTCCCCAAGTCTTCTCTAAGCTACACGTATTTCTATTCTCTTCAATATTCGTCATAAGGGAAACGCTGACCGATTTTGACTAGCCCCATTTGTCATTACCCTGACTCCACCATGGTGTTAAAAATTGAACTCAGAGTTCCAGTTGTGGTCTAAGTCATTTTAGGAGAAATTTAAAAATAAAATCTACTAGCCTACTCTTTTGGAACTCATTATCCTCTCAAGCTGGCCTAAGTTGGAAATCAAGAGGAAATAAATCCTTTTGCTTTAAAATGCTAGGTAACTATAAAATTCATAGCATTTTTAAGGCTAATCAGAGCTATATCTACCACTCCCTTCCTACATACAACCCAAGTTTATTAGGCTGTATGCTTACCGTTTCATCTAAAACAAAACAAACCAGCCCTGGGTGGAAGCGTCAGGATTCTTATGTTACAGGGCTCAGAACCTGGCTGGGACTCATTATAGCCCTTCATGACACAAGTTCCTTGAATCTTGAAAGCCTCCTTAGGGTCTTCCGGTCCCCAAAGTTGGGGTACTCAGGCAAGTGTAGAGTGGTGCTTTAGTGCCAGCAGATCTATTACAAGGTGGAGGGAGATAGCAGCCCCGCTTGCCAATTCCACAGTAAATGTTTACTGGTTCTGGAACAGCCAGTGAGGTGTTCTCTTGATATTCTACTTGGCATGATCATAAACAGAAACTCCTGCTATCCCAGCAACTTCAAGGACACAGATATGTGATAGGGTCTGAGAGGCTTAGAGACTACCACAGAGGTAAGGGCTTTCCATTCTTTTGGGAAACTTTGCTCCTTTGATCTCTTATAGTATCTTTTCAACAGTTATGTGTCTGGCTTACAATTCATTGTGTGTGAGTTCATGGTTAAGACAAAGAAGACAGAGAAAAAAGTGTGACTTTACCAAACCTAGAAAGGTGCTATAAACCTCCCCAGGCCCCATGTAGGAGGGTTATCTCATGTTAATCCCACCTCTGAGAGCGAGCCACGCCAGGGGCACAACTTAGGGTCCGTGTGTGCAAGAATATGGGAATCAGAGGTGGTAAATCAGCACAGACCCAAACTTTAAATCAATGTTAGGTCTTTGTGAACACTGACTTTGAAGAAATTAATCTTTTTCTTTCCTTCTTTTATTGCTGTGAGATAGGTTACCAGAGGTAGGCTGGTGACAAACAAATCTCTGTGTACATCACCGCCCTTCAGAGTGATTGGCTGCGGCTGACATTTGCACAATATCCAGAGTGGAAAATCATTTACATATTAACACTTGTCATACCTTTGCCCACTTATACTCTTGTTGTGTTGTGATCACCTCCTAGCTACTATCTCACCATTCCCTGAATAGGCCCCTGCATACCAGTTACCTGTACCTCCAACCAAAATGCCTTCTTATTGGTCTTAATTTCTTGAACACACTATGTCCAATCTGTCTAACATCACTGTTTAGCTATTAGATGCCAAATAGGATTTATCTTTGATATCAACAGCAACTGATTAGTAGTAGCTGCCTGGAACACAGTTTTAACAAAAAATACAAGGTTATGTTTGGGCTCACTGCAATTGATTGAAAGTGCCCACAGTGGGCACATGGTGGTGAGGTGGTATTGTGTGTACCATTCTTCAATAATTTCTCATGTGATAATCTAAGACAAACAGACAACAAATGCATATTCTGACAAGTTGCTGGTGTACAAGAATTAATTTGTTCCCATAGGTTGCCTGTATAGTAAATCTGTCATCAGTAATGGATAGTACAGCTGCCATTTACTGAGCAAGACCAATGTGCCAGTCACTGCGGTTGTTGGCTTACATGCATTACCTCGATCTTTCTATCAACTTTGCAAAGTCAGCATTGCTCTAGACATTTTACAGGTGAGAAAATGGGGCTCGACACGCTTCAATAGCTTTTCCAAAGCCAGGTAAATAAATGAGTGGCGGAGGCACAATTCAAACTCTGCCTCACTGTGTATAAAACTGTAACAACAGCAGAAGCAGGAATCCTAAGCATCCTTGGTCACACTGCAGCCCTAAAGGAGGGTCTGTACTTTGTAAGGAACAAGGAGGAGCCAAGTGAAGGGTCTGGACCTTAAACTATGACCTTAGGTCCAAAATGGTAGAGAGTCATATACAAAAATTTAAATTAATCTGAAAACGTTCACAAGAGTTAGAATTATAATTATGATTTATAACCCAGACTGAGATGAGCCAAAATAAGCATTTTTTCCTTTTACTTTTATACTATGATTTCAGAGATAAAAATATAGGTGCCTATGATTTTTGCTACCAGATGGTAAATGCCCAGAGGCCAAGAGTCTACTCTCAATGTTTTTCCCCCTTGCCACAATAAGACCAAGAATAATTCCTGAAAATATTCGCACAAATTCTTAAGTGTGATTTTGCCCTAAACAAAAACAAGGACTAAGAAAGAATAAAATTCCAACAAGATGTTTCTTAATTTTTAGTAAAACATGGGGAATAGAGTAGATAATTTGTAATCAAGATAAGAAAGCAAATAGACAACTTCCAAATTTTGATTCTTTACCATTAAAGGATAAATTTGCATTGATAAGTCCCTATCCTATGCTATGATTAAGGAAAGAACCTTAACGATAGTTTCTAAATGTACAACCTGGTAACTTTAAGATGTGTCAGAGAGCCAGACACTCTATGGCCCAAGTCATATTCTAGTATTTAGCATTCACTAGATAGGACCAAAGACAAGAACTGCATGGTAAGAATTAGTAATTCAAGCAGAAATAGCAATGCTATCCAACAGTTGTAGGAACAATGTAATGCTGCATCATGTCATTTTAGTAGCTAACGTAATTATTTATGTTAAATAACTATAAAGTGATTATTGCCAGCATAATGATGAAGGTTTATGGTGCCATGTAGAAGGCCAAACCTGTTTGAGATTTAATCAATGCAGAGTAATTGCATTAAATCTGAATTAAGTTCACATTGGAGACATGATAATATCTCCAGCATCTCATTCCTTTTCTAATATTTAGGACATGCCCCGTGATCTCGTGAATCAACACAGTTCAGTTCGAGTTCACTGAAGAAGCAGTTTTCTACTGTCAACAAAAAGTAGTATATTTTCATCAGTATATACACATGGAACTTGCCAATAAGTCAAGAGATACATCTTGGGAATTTACTACAAAAATGTTTTTTTCCCCATATATTTTATTCAAGATTTATTAAAATTGCTTTTAGTATTCCTAGGTGTTATTTTGTCATTCTAGGCCAATGCATCTCAAATTTTAGCACCAAAGACTACTTATGACATAAGAGAAATACACTTTCTCCCAGGGATTGGAATGCACAATCCACCAAAACTTTAACTTTTCTCTAACATCTCGTATTTTTCTTTAAAATTATTGTAAATTTGGCATTCTTTCCAAGACACATCTGACTTTGTTCTTATATCAAGAAAACATTTTAAATTACTTACTATCAAAGAAAAAAAGTGTGCAGTGCTTATCCTTGAATTATGCAAATCTCTAGTTTGAAAGGCCCACCTTCATATACTTCACTTATGTAAAAATATTAAAATAAATATTTACTAATTATAAAGTGGGCATAATAAACTCACTTCACTAGTTTTCCTGAATTGCCAAGAGTATTACTTGAAAGGTCAATAGATCTGCTTGCAGTTTTTAACAAAGGTTAAAATGTAGCTTAGCAGTTCAGATTTTCTCATGGATATTTCAAACAAACATTTAATAAAAGCATGCTTGAACTTATATTTTCAGTTTTTATTACTTCGGGATGTTAGTGAGTCCAGACATTTACTCTTCCTACTTTAAATGGTATCCCTAACATAGGAAAAAAAAATCCCTAAAGTATAAATTGAATTCTAGTCTTGTAAAACATTCTACCCACAACAAAAGAACTCCACGGTGACACAAGGTTTAGAAACTAAGCTTACCACATATTTCATGTTGATTTAAAATTTGTACCAGAATATTGAACCCTCTGAGAACTCCTGTAGGAACCCAAACAATGCTCAGTTCTTATTTTTTAAAAAATCAATTATTAACCCCTAGTATAACTAGGGCTCCATGGAACATACGTTGTAAAAAAAAAACAAAACTTATTTATCTTGTATGCTTATGCACCAATTCATCTCAGCATTTGTCTTTCCAAACTGAAAAACAAACACAGTATTTGTTTTCACTGGACTGCTTTTTGCTCTTCTGTTAAATTTAGGAGCACTAACTCTCACTAGCTCGATCATGATATTTTGTGTTTTGGCAGCAAGATCTGATAGAGGCATTTCTCTGGTTTATTATAACTGTTCTAATGATGCCCATTCATTTTTTAAAATAGAAATACAGTGGGTTCATACTATTGACTGACAATGATTTTCAAGGTCCAACTGCTTCAATAGTGGAGGTTTAGAACTCATCATGTTTACCAGTGTTTTAGGTTTCTATTTTTCTTTCAATCAATTATCTTAAGTAGACCTCTCTGATGCCCACCAGTTACTTTTAAGTTCATATGTAAATACATTTGAAACCTTCCTGAACTCTGTATCAGTGAACTTGGAAATTTCATACACTCTTTACCATAGTCTACTAGGAGATTTGCATTTCCTTCTGTCCAGTCCTTGAACCCAGCAGTAATCCTTTTACTTCCCTTTTTCAAAGTGTACCTATTCATCTCTACTGCTTATTTCCTGTTTCTCATCTTGCTCCTGTTCAGGATAAAATAGTAAAATAGCAAATAACGTTTAGTTAACTTATTACACTTTACAGAGATCTTTAAAGCACATTATATCATTATGATTCTGACACTGAATACTGAAATAGCTGCAGGGAAGGAGAGTGGGAGACTGCAGAACCCAGTGGGGAAATTGCATTGGAAAGGAAGAGAAACCCACAGAGAAAATGCAAACAAAACAAACTGGAACATGAAACGGAAACCTGAGGGAAATGGAGTGGAAGATGGCAGAGGGCAATGATACATTTCAAAACAAATAGACTATAAGAGAGTATATGAACAAAAAATCATAGTGCAAGTGAATAGAATGGAAAGAAACATAAGGGAGTTGATTGTTAACCCTTAAATTTAGCAAAGAACCGGACTGAAACACAACCTAGCAGGCTGAGAAATGCTGAAGGAAGAAAGGAAATAGCAGAATGAGAAGTCTAACTTTGTAACTCAGCCATGGATTCATTAATTTCATATGTATTCTGGCTCATAACAATAACTCAGTGTGAACTGGGGATAAATAAGTAGTTGACAAATAAATTACCTGGATATAAATTTAGCCAATTTAGGTTTTTTTATGAAGCTATTTAATTGGGCATTATAGGTGTATTGGCAAGGAAGGGACACTCAAGTAGATGATGTGAGACCTAGGAGATGCATGTTTAAAATAGATGCTTTTAAAGTAATAGCAGTGGTATGTGTTGTTTTTTGAGTATCCGATATCGCATATAAATTCAGTAAATATTCACTATTGGAGAAAAATGATGATAAAGACTTTGTTTCTCCCCGTAATGTGTTCTATAACCAAGTCAATCTGCCTCCTGGTTGTGTTCCAGGGATTTATAACACACTTAGAATTCCTTACAAGATGAAAGATGCCATAATGTAGGGAATAATGGAAAACAAAACTGTGAGTTGCATAAACACCAAGATGTGCCTGAGGTGGGGGTAGGAGTTGGCAGATTTCTAGAGGGCAGAGGAAGGGGGAAAATCCAGCTTTACACAGAAAATAAAGTGCCACAGGATGGAGGGGGGCTCGGTGTTTGGAGAGCAAGGTGAATAGGTAGAAGTCAACTCAAATAATAATAATAATGGGACAGTCAGACCAGCACTAGCAATTTGTATTGTTTACCACCCTGCTCCAGGCACTAAACTGGGTTGTTGAAATAGGAGCTCTTACTTAATCCTCTCATCAGTGCTTGGTTAAGTACCATTTAAGTAAGTGTAGTATTCCCATTTTGCAGACAAGAAAGTCCAGGCTCAGAGAAGTTAAGTCCCTCAATAATAACACAGCTAGTAAGTAGATTTAAATCCTCTTTTGCCTTGGGGATAAAACACTGTCCCTTATTCCACTTAACCCACAGCATACAATCTCAATCTGAAGCTCTTTCATAGTTTTAGAGGGGTGTAGGTGGGGAGTGGAGCTGAAGTGCAGAAAATAATTCTTATTGACATAAATAAGAGATTACTAGAAGGACTATGAGTGCTATTTCATGGAAAGGACCATCATTACAGTGAAGTTATCATTCTTTAAGAGGCCCAGATTTGAAATCAGATAAACCTTGCTCCATGCATGACCTTGAGGAGCTCTGCAACTTTCAAAATCTCTATTTGCACATCCATACAATTGGGGTAACAATAATAGTAATGATGATAATTCCACACCTCCAAGAACCAAGATGGCTAAAATAGCAACAAATATGGAATGCTCAGTGCAGTGCCTGTCTGACATCTAATAAATATTCAATAAACACCAGTTTTCTTCTTGTTCTTTATGTGTCTGTTGTTATTAATGTTACCACATCTAGGTTATCTGTGCCACTTCCGAACCCACCACCACCCAATATGCTCATACCCGAGGAAAGAAGGAGTTTAGAACTAGAGGGGCTAGGGTCTTGCAGAGTTAGGATACAAAGCTGGTCAGTTACAAACTCCAGAAGAGAATCTCTAAAAGTCAGCATGTTCAGGTCTCAGTCACTGTGGGAATGTGTTGGTCGAAGCTGCGGCAAACTGCAAGCTCCAGGCGCATGGCCACTGTGTGAACCCATTGGTTGATCTTAGGTCACTAGGAAACAGGTCACTAAGGAAACGGGGCAAGAAAACTGTCAAGCACCACTTGATTTAAGAGATATTATGTAAAGGAGTTATATAAGTTTAATCAATAAATAACCAGCAGCTCCAGTGATTAGGGGCTTCTGGCCATTCACCTGCCTTCGAGTGTGGTGTCTTATTTTCTCTCCACAAGTCACAGACTTCTCTTTTCTGTTTACCTAAGTCATCTCATCCAGTCCCATGGGTTTAATGTGTAGATTACTCCTCAGTGTGAATATTCAGTATATACTCTTCCCTTGGAATCCAATCTCTTATATTCAATTCCTTATTTGACATCTCCACCTTGATCCCTGATAAGCATTCTCAACTTTAACATGTCTAAATTGAGCTCCTAGTCTTCATACCTTCTCTCACTCCTCCCATCCAAGTTGATGCGAAATCCATCCTTTCTGAGGCTGAGGTCAACCACCTCACTATCCTCATTGACTTCTCTCTTTCTTTCACACTCCACATTCATTCTGCCATAAGATCCTGTCAGACTGCCCAGAGGAGAATGCCGCAGTCTGATCACTGACCACCACCACGACCAGCACACCGTTCTGGGTCGGCATCTCCTCCAGTCTGAAATAGCGCAGTGGTCTTCTACCTGGGCTCCCTGCTTCTGTCTTGCCTTTTACTGTATATCCTTCTCACATTAACCAGAGTGAGTAAACATGTGGGTCAGAGCTTGTCTCTTTTCTGCTCAAAAGACTTCAGTGGTATAGCATCTTATTGAGAGAAAAAGCTCAAGTCCTACAAAGTGTTCTAGGGGTCATTCACAGACAGACTGCCATTGCCGCCCTGGCCTGGCCTTCCCCTTACTCAGGCCACAGTGACCACACCAGCCTCCTCCCAGATCTTCATACATACCACGGATACCTCCTGCCTCAGTTCTTTCGAACTTGATATTTTACCACCCAAGAACCAGATGGCTTATTTTTAACTTATTTCAAGTCTTTTACTCAACTATCACCATATCAGGGAAGTGTCTAAAATTTTAGCGAGAGTACCTAAAAATTATTCCACACCTATGCCCTTCCCTTATATATTTTACCCTAATTACTGTTCTCTCTCCCTCTCTCTTTCTGCCTCCCCCCTCTATATACATATATATGTATATATTAAACTGCATATATGTAGTTTATTTTTTATTGTTGTACTATTTATTTTATTTTTTGTCTCTCTCCTCTGAAATGTAGGCTCTTCGAGGGCTTATCTTTAGTTTGCTTCCATCACTGCTTTTTCTTTTGCATCTGGAACTGTGGGTGGCTGGCTGAACAATGAATGAGTGGAACAGTTTTGGATCCAAGACTTCTTTATTACTCTCTTCAATTTTCTCCATATTTAGTATTTATACTATTGTCTCTACATCTGTCCACAAACCAGATTTGTTATATGTGCATGCACATGTGCCTATGTGTATATTAAATTGTAAGGTCTTCATGCCTGGGATTTAACTGTCCTATATACATAGTGATGAGAAAAATTATTTTAAATGAATATAATTAATAAAATGACAATAATTGATTTCGATGAATCAACTACAAGCAAACTTCTTGATTGTGTGATATACATCCCCATTTTCTCTATAGAAAAAATGAACAGGACAAAAACCATAAACACATTCTCCCATTAGTCACAATGAATAAACCTTCACATTTACCTTCATCTTTCTTCTATCTCTCCTCTTGTTCCATTTGCTTTTTTTGTTATAAAACTTGTATTTATAGCCAAGGCAGGGCTGAGTAAGATGCGTGATTATGGCTGATTTTATCACAGCTGTATTACTTAGCTGCAAGGTGAAGCGCGGTGGTAAAATGGATCATGAATCCCTGAAATTGACTATCCGTCACCTTTACAATCCTGATGGAAAGGCAGGTCAGATCAGGCCTGACAACTTCCCATGCAAATGAGAGCACCAAAGCAATGTTCCTGACTCAATTTGTCTGGAAAAGTAACTACTGAACAATAAGATAAAGGTAAGAAGGAAGCCACAATTGAAATTGGGAGCACTGTGTAGCATTTTACCCAATACATGGACTGGAAAAATATTCTTAGTTATAAATATGTAGAAAATTCAGGTATATAAGATATATTCAGTTAGATTTGCCTCAGACATTATTAATTTCTGCATTGTCAATTTCAGACCCAAACTCAAAACTTCTATGAAATTTTTGAGTTGAATATATCTTTGATGTTTCTAGCTTAACATCCCCTGACACATAATCAGGAGCTGATAAATATTTGTTAAATAAATGCATGACTGAATAAATCAATGAATGAATATTTAAGAGTCATGTAGTTTTGCTAGATCTCTATAGTGATGACGAGCTCATTGCTTCATAAGAAAACATTCCATTATTGAAGAGTGTTTTAAACTTTTGTATATTTTTTCTGTATAATGAACTAAAATCTCCTTGGTTGTAACTTCCGTTAGGAATCACCTGGGCTAGGAATCAATAGTTTTGACTTGATTATCTCTTCTGTACCTCCACTTATTAAATTTCTTACTATGGAATTGTCAGATTTTAAATTTTTTCTCTCTGCTCTTCATGATATGCATCCTTCAAAAGTTTGGGAGAAATACCACTAGGGTAATTCAAAGTCTTGCATTTGCTGATTGAAATGGGCACTAGTTAAGGGAGGGCCTCTCAGGACCACCCAATATTAGAAATTCTGTACGTTCTTTCTTCAGTTGTATTACACTATCTTGTTCCTCCCCTTTCAGCTGTGATTTTTGGGATGTACTACATTTCTACTTTAATATTCTCTGGGAATTCAGTTCAGCATTGAGTGGCAGGTAGCATCAACACTGAACAGTCTCTCTCAAAGAGCCCTAATCATTACATATATTTCCGAGTTTTTCTGTCTTTCTCTTAGAACCTAGGCAAAGATTAATCCCCATAATCCAAGCTTTGTTTGTACTTATCTGCTATTCTAAGTATAAGATAGTCCTCTGATGGGAATGCATAGGATTTTGAGCCAATAAAAATGCTGCAGGGCTCAATCTTATCTCATTTGTGAAGTACTGCAATCTGGCTCCATTTCTTTATAGTGAAAAATATAGACCTCTATTATGTGATTGGACCACCAATTACTTAGAATATAATCTATTCAAATAATGATCCATTAATAAGCCCCATTATCCCAAAGGTACCTCTCATTTCTTTCTTCTCTTTCATGTAAAGATGGTTTGGTTGTGCTCTGTATCTATTGTGTGTGTGTGCATGTGTAGGATTAGCTGTCTTTGCAATTCATTTGTTCCTTGCTAATGAAACCTCTGCGTCGCTAACAAAGCAGAAAATAAAAAAGGTAAATAGCACTCCCCAGAAACAATTTGTTTCTTGTTACATGTACTCTTGTTAAACACCATCCGAGGGACTTTTTGCAGAGCAAGGAAGAGGAAAAGGCTGCAAACACAATTAGCTGAATCAAAAAGAAATAATTACAGTCACAATGCAGTCAGATGGATATTGAAACACAAATGCCTGTGGGCCAGGAAGGAAATGGAGCATTGCAGTTGGGGACAGTCACAGGACAGATGATATATGAGCGCACATATAGGTGCCGATCATCAGAAAACATTTTGTACTGATTTCATTAAAGGTCATTGGAAGAGCTGTTACTCCTGACTCTCACATACAATGGCCAGAGGTCAAACCAACCCTGCATAACACTCAGTAGGAAGAAGTAACTGTTTTTAAAAGATCACTGAAATATATCTACTGCAAAACTACAATAAGCAAGACAATGAGCTGAAATTTTAATGAATATGTAAGGATAGCAACGCACTGGAAAAAATGAGTCAGATAAAGTCGCTCTGGTAGGTACGATAACAAACATGAACATTTCTCAAGCTGTAACTGATAACTGATGGTGATAGTCTATGTTGGGCTGAACACAATTTATACAATTTCTTGAAAATAATTGAAGCAAAATGACATTACCTTAAACACTGCGGAAAGGTGAGAAGACAGTATGGGTACACACTCATTATGTCATGTTTCCCCGTTGGTCACATACCAGAATGAAGTCTTTCAATGGGTAGAAAAGACTAACATTCTATTATGTTTAAAATACTGTGTTATGGCACCATTTTTAAAAACTAAAGTGAACTGTACCCTCTGCTCATGTTTGGAGCCATGACTGAGTTATAACCTCTTAAATCAGAGTTTGGAGTTCAGCGATAACGAGTAAAACTAAACTCCGCCTAGTGGCATAGGAGCTACTTAGTATTAGCTTGGAATGGCAGTATGTGTGTAGCTTTACCAGGATTCAAGAAAGAGTGTTCTTCATTTTGTTTCCACCTCACTAAGAAGTCCTATAATTGGAATCCATCCAATTAAGGTTGTAATCTCTTCAGAGTAGGCACAATTATTTTTTCTCTCTAAGTTTCCACAGTGCCTGACAACTAATGTGGGGTTCAAGAAATATGAGTTAACTAAAATCATTTGAGTAAAAATAAACATGATTACTCACAACCCTAAACCACATCATTTTCCATTAAAATTTTTAAAATGTATGCACTATGAGAATTTGTGAAGTTAATTTTTCAATTTCCAATAAGCCTGAATAGCCTGAACACAGGACAATGGTTTTTAAAATCACCCAGACTGGAGAAGAATCAAACATGTACTCTAGTACTAAATTTTCAACTGGCGTCTTCAAGAATGGTATTCTGTAGCATTCTGTTCCTGGGACACTGTCACCCCAAACCTATATGCACATCCCTTCTTCTCAGATCTACCTGCCACATATATGATGCAACCCACTGGGAAACTTGAACGACACAATAAAGGGATGCATGCCGAAGTCTCTCTCCTGAAGATCTATAGCACATACAATAAATGGCTTGCCAAACATTTACCTCCACATCATCCTGCAGGGGAAAATTATAAGTATTAAAAAAAAAAAAACTTGGGCTCCTTTGCAGTTTATTGTTTGTTATTTCTATCACCAATCACATGAACACCTGTGACATTTTGATTGGGAACTGAGAAATGTTAAAAGGGTAGGGCATGGAGTATCTATATTTTTGGTAAGGATCCTGGCAAAGAAAGCATGGTTTTAGAGCCATTAATTTCAGAGTCAGTTTCCTAATGTCACAACTCTCTGATCAAAGGAAACTAGGGATAATTCTGGTGCTAGCAGCTGTGATAACAGCTTCCCAAATGTGCCCCAACTGGGAATCGAACCGGGACCGCTTGGTTCCCAGCCCGCGCTCAATCCACTGAGCTACACCAGCCAGGCCAAAGAAGAATATTATGGATTATTCACTTATCCAAACTGATTTCTGATCATCTTTAAAGCAGATTTCCTAATAATACAGAAAAGAGCATGCACATATCAGGCTCCTGAGAATAAATGCCTTTAATACATTCAAAGGAAATTCTCAATAACTTCAGCTACTGTGTTCCCACTGTTCAAATTCATTTAATATTTGTTGAACTCTCTGCTTCACTTTTTCTCCAGGGTTATGCTCACATATAGTTTCATGCATTCAATTTGCCCATATAAGCTTAGCATAGCATTTGTGGAAAGGGCTTAGAAAAGATCACCATTCTGAAATTTCTACCCCTTTAAACTTGATATTCAGTGACTTTTGAAATGGTTTCCTCGTTTCTACGTATCAGTGGCTCTACTGACATTTTTAATTCTGGTAATCAATAATTGGCTCAAGAACCAACCTGGCACTTGATGTCACTGCCTTTTTGGATTTAAGAACATAAAATATTAAATAACATCTTTATCCAGAAGTAAATATATATAGATATATAGATAGAGAAAGAGATAGATATATAGTTATGTTTGTATATAAATTTGGCAATTATATTTCCTATGTAGTTTTGTTCTCCTTTTATAAATCATTCCAACCTGCCTATGCATGTTTTCTGCTCACACTTATTGTCAGTAAGGAAAAGCATAGAAGATGAGAGGTGCTCTTATTCCACATCATAAAATACTATTTCTAACAATAATTAGAACCTTTTATATCTATTAGTATGTTCCATATCGATGTTTTGTTTTACCATAAATTATGTGGTCTATGTTAATTTTGGCAAAATCATTTCATTGAATATAAAACCAATAACTACAGAAATTAACACTATTAACAAGAGCTTAATATATATATATAATTGTTCATTGCATATTATTTGAATAACTAAGCATGAGCTTTATTATACAGAAACAAGGTCGTGTTAAATATTTTCTTGTTTAACCACATTACACTATGTCCAAACACAGAAAATGAGTCTTGTTCATCTCTGTAATAGATTTTATGTATTGCTAATTGTACTTTCTGAGAAATAATCCAATGACTTACTCCTTCAAAGCAATTGATGGAATGTGAAATCAGATAAACACCTATTTTCATATCCATTGTAGTTTCCCTTAAAATATTTTGGTATTTCCATTAGAGTTTTTTCAGTAGATTTGTTTCCCATAAAATCTTAGGCTGTGAACAATATTAGATCTTATTCATTTTAATGAATGTTATAGATTATTTTAGTCAAGCTTGTCGCATTAGTTAAGGTGAAAACTAAACTGATTTTAAAAAAAGCTTAAATAACAGCTTAAGAAAACAAAGGTTTTTAAATTGCTCATAGAATAGTCCTGAGGTAAGTGACCCAGGTATGGCGGCAGCTTTGCTCTTTGCAATGGAAGATTCAAGTTACTTCCGTTTTGTTACTTTGCCCTTAGCATCCTATCCTTGTCTGTCTAGTTAACCAGTCTGGCCACCTCCACCTCCACGTTTTTGCTTGTAAGTAGAGGACAGAGAGAACGTGGAGGAACACAGGACCAATGTCTCATGGCCCAGACTAAGAAATAACACATCACTTCCACTCATTCCATTGGCAAGGGCTTAATCACTGAAAGGAGGGATGGAAAATAATAGGCTAAAAATGAGCAACCATGTGCCCAGCTACAGCTCTGTCTCCAAGAACGAAAGAGAACATGGATTTTAGCATACAACTAGCAGTCTCTGCTACACTTGCCAAACTTATCAATCAGCTGACCGAGTTCAGCTGGTTCACCTCAGTTAAGGAAAGATTATTTCTCTAAATATTAATGATTCATACTTGGATATGATCCCTTACATTTTTCCCACAAATGTGCTCTACTGAGAAATAAAGATAAACCTTCAGTCTTCCTACTGACTGGTTGAAAATCTGAGTATAGGCAGACCTTAGAAAGAGTGCAGGTTTGGTTCCAGACCACCACGATAAAGTGAGTATCACAATAAAGGGAGTTGCAACCTTTTGGCTGGTGAAAGATCTTGCCGTCAATTAGTGAAATAATTAAAATAAATAAATTTAAACAATGCAATACCTATGAAGCCCGACAAAGCAAAGCACAATGTCTAACAACAAGAACAGAGACAGAATCATGGATACCAAGAGCCTTTTGATGGTTGCCAGATGGAAGGGGGGAGGGAGAGAGTGGGTGAGAGGGTGACGGGATTAAGAAGTACAAATAGGTAGTTACAGGATAGCCATGGGGATGTAAAGTGTAGGAAATGGAGCAGCCAAAGAACTTATACACCTGACCCAGGACATGGACAATGGAGGGAGTGAGGGCTGCTGGGTAGAGGGGGTGAAAGGGGGAAAAGTCAGGGCAACTGTAATAGCATAATCAATAAAATATAATTAAAAAAATGAATCAGAATATCCCTTTGTGTAAACACATCCAGCGTCTGACTGGCTATGTCACACTGATATTCTGGCTCCTCAAACCACTTTATAAATAAAGTTATGAAGGATGCACTGTGGGACTCTTTTATTATAGAAGTACAAAATTTTGATAACACAGCAAGCATATCAATGCTATTAAAAATAATTAATAATTCACTTGGTTCCTATTTAACTCATCATGACTGCCTAACTTCACATAAAAAGATCAGGCTGCGGAGGTGAAACGAGGCTTTAACAGGTGTTGCAAGATCACAAAGGTGATTTCCCATTAGCCACATGGTAAATGTTCTGGAAACAGCCACAGGAATGCTGCAACTCAGTGCCGCCTGTGCATCAAGTTGTTATGTTAAATGAAGTTATTTTGATTAAATATATTCCAAGCCATTATTACAAACACATTAATTAAAGTAGACGTCGTAATGAAATAGTTTTACTGTTAAATTCACGCATGTTACATAGGTGAAACCCAGAAAATTCAGCCCTAATAAAAGTCTCAAAATGTCAATGTGAACATTAAAAGGTCTGCACCAGAGACAGGCAGGTGTCTTCTGTTTGGACACTGGCAATATCCAAATCCAGAGCAAGTAAACTTTTGCCAAAATAATTTAGCACAACAATTAAGAGAGCACAGGCTTTAAGATGAGAATGGTTTATTTTTTACTAAAGACTCTGTTACTTATTTCTGCATGATCTCAACCCCCATTACATAGAATTTCTATACCTTAGTGTCAAAATATGCAAAATGAGCATATTAATTGTTGTTTCTTTATACTACCATTGTGAGTATTAAATCTGAACGAATGCCTAAAACATTAAATGGCTCAATAAATTTTAAAGCTTATCATTGTTATTGTCCTCAAAATGTTTACATTGCCTCCCCATCCATATTATTAAACACTAGACCTTATGTTTGAAACAGAGAAAAAACTCTGTATTATGTTACACACAATTGACAAACACAATAAACATTTTTTTCCCAAGAAGAAACAGATTTTAACCATTGGATACTAGAATGGGGCACAGGCAGTTTTTGAGAAAAGAAATTAAAATGGAAAATATACATGGATAATATATGGGTAAGACTATTCGAGGAGCCAAATCCTTGATTTTACAACCTATCAGAGGAGATATCCTAAAGAATGGTAAGTAGTCCTTCACTTGTAATGTGAGCTGAGGAAATAAAGGTCAAAGTGCAACTGAGTAATACACATAGAGAAGAATTTTCTCTACACACCAATAGGTATAATTGGAAGTAGAAGACAACTTGGAACATACATGTTTAACATGTTTGAAGAAATACTCATTGTGAAACGCCTTCAAGAACTGACCTCGCTAAAAAGTTACATGAATAAATAAAAATCATTGAGACTGATGTGTGTGCGCGTGCGTGTATATATAAATTTGTCCTCTGGATTTGCTATAAAAGGATCTCAGGGATTATTACCATCTTATCAAATATTCCATTAAGACTAACAGCCCTAAAAGAGAACTGTCATTTGCCAAAATTTCCTCTGAGCTCAAGAAATCGTTTTTGTCACTGTCATGTCTGGAACAGGATTCAATACAGAGAAGAATGAAGTCAGAACCTGGTTAATATATAATTAGCAATAAAAGAAGTTGGGGCATTTGAATAATACATCATAGGGTCACATGAGAAGAATACCAAGAAAATGGAGAAAACGTGGGCTAAAGATAAATCACGTATAAGTGGTAAGAAAGAAACTGAATGATAGGTAGAAAAGATGACAGTGAGTACTAATATCTTCTATTTGCATCTAGTCTTTCTTCAAAGCAGGCCCTTGTTAATATGTGTAGCCTCTGAAAGAGAAGCCTGGGACAAGTATCTAAGTGCTTATTTTTTTAATAAAAAAATTAGAATGATGGCTTGCTTAGGATTTCTCTAATGAATCAGGGGCTCAGCTGGGACTTTCTCTCAATGCTGTGATACAGCCACTGAGGTGCACTGCTTCTGTGTGGTTGCGGGGGACAGACAAATGCACTCCCCACATGCAGCCACGCCTGTGTTCTTCCATACCCTAAAATATTGAGGTGATCGCAAAACTGAGCGGTCCCTTGTTCACCATGTGTCCTTGTGTACTGGAGGTCCTATTGTCACCCAAAAATGAGGTGTTACCCTAAATATTTGCTGAGGTGATCTGAGAACCATCAATATCCATATTATCTGAGGCTTCTAGAAATGTAGAATCTTAGACTCTACCCTAGACCTACGGGATCAGAATCTGCATTTCAGCAAGATTCCCAGGAGTTTTCTAAGCTCCGAATTACAAGCAGTCTGTCTTTCAGCATATTATTCAAAGCAGCTCAATTGATGTTTTCCCATTTTAATATACTTTTAGTCACATCAACACCAGGTAGAAGAATATATATTTTTATTTTCTTATTTTGTTTTTCTGAGATGCTGAAGGGCTAAAAAACAGCTACATGGTCTACCAATAACAGAGCTCCACAGCAGTTTTCCTACCAGTGCTGAGAGGAGTCTGACCCAGTTACTCTCCATCACGCCCCATTGTGCTAATATCTCTGAGGTTTCCCCAATAGCAGAAATTCTGAAAGGCTTTTAAGAGAGAGGGCACATTGGAACTGCTTCCATAGCCCCACCCACACAGCAAAGAGAGAAAACTTTTCAAGCATTTATTTTGTTTTTAAGAAGCAGAGGAAACTTAGTAATTGAGTGTGACCAAGTCATAGGTGAAATATCCTGAAAAGCACATTTATGCAGTAGATTGAGGAGTGGCCTGGCCTAAGCATTTTGTACTTCCCTCTACCAAAAGTGTGAGCACAAGCTTGTTATCTCTGGAAACAATGAGTGGTCTGGAAGATACATCGCAGTGTTCTAAAAATTTGAATGTATAAGAACAGACCACTATGGAAGTTCTAATGATACAGGTATATTAGATAAGTTTAGTTCTTGACTGACTCTGCTTTCAAGGAGTTTAATATCAAATTTGAAACAAGAACAAGATTTCACACATGGAAAAAACACTATGCATTAAAGGGGATCACAAGTAAAGTACAACAGAAGTTCAAATATGACTCATGTTTGAATGAACCCTCTATAAATTATTCCATAAATCCTCCTATATGTCTATGCTTCCCATTCCAGTTGTTCATCCAGACACAGCCAGTAATAGTCTCTCAGTTTGAGAACAAAAGAGATTAAGTTGATTCATAAAAATCTGAACAATTGCTATGAATAGGCTTGTGCTTCCATAAATGGATGAAGAAAGAGAAAATCATCGGACCTGAAATTAGATAACAAGAGTTATAAATAGTGTATATAATAGTGTATTTAAAGGTACAACAAATGTGTGCACACAACACAATGCCTTGCTATTGGTAAAAAAATAAAAGATTGATCAACTGGAGAGGGATTATTTAGGGAATTATTCTTTGTAATTGCTAGTACATCTGTCTGAACTCTTACCTGTTGTGGTAGGAAGAGTAATGGCCTCCGGAAGATGTCAGTGATCCAGCCACTAGAACTTTCAAATATGCTACTTTACATGGTAAAAGGGGCTTTGCATGTAATTAAGTTAAAGATGTTGAGATGGGGAGATTTTTCTGGCTGATCTGGGCGGAATGAGCCTAATGTAATCACAGGGGCCTTAGAAGCATAAGAGAGAGGCAGAAGAGAGAAACAGAAGGCTGTTTATCTGTAGAAGAGGAGGCCAGAATGATGTGGAGTGAAGAGAAGCTTCCACCTGCTACTGCTAACTTCAAAGATGGAAGAGTGGGGCGGTAAACCAGGGAAGACAAAGAAACGGATTTTCCTCTAGAATTTCCAGGGAGAAATGCAGTCCTGCCTGCATCTTTACTTTAGCTTAGTGTGACCAACATCAGACTTCTGACACACTGTATTATAGTAAATTTGTGTTGTTTACGCCCTAAGTTAGAAATAGCTTGTTACGGCAGCAATAGAAAACTAATGCACTCGCTTAGTCTATTGTGCTGGCAAAAAGGAGGGCTCTTTCATCACTTCCTAAGCCCTAGGTGTCTATTTCAGTTAAAAGGGGGCTGAAAATGTATTGATAAACATTCCTTCTGTTTTTACTAAGTGACATAAAGGTATAATAAACACACAAAAGTATATTTATTTAACCTAATCATGGTTAGAAATTTACATCTTATTACTCTATGTCCAGAATCCACATGTCATCAAAACAGTGGTGTTATATTTGAATAAATTCTGTCATATTTGATGATGAAAAGCAGTTTTTAATTAAAAGATGACATAAATTACCCCTCTACTGTAAAATGACTTTCTAGTCATATGGGATCCCCTTAGGTTACATGGATGTTCAAGATTGTACTGTTTTCTGCTCTGGTAGGCCACAGCCAATTAGTTTACACTGTGGCGGATACAATCTGGTTTGGATTGATCAAAATGTAAAATTATTTTAGAGTGATTAGTTCTATAGTGCACCTGAGAACACCTCAAGACTCAGCAATCAGCAATAGTGCAGAAAGGTGTGCTCTGGAGAGGCTTTATAATCAGGAGCCAGTTTGCGGCCAGAGGAAACCTCACATGGATTCACCAACATGAAAAGAGATGCTTGATCTACTTCAAGTCTGGGCTATATTCAAGTTAAACTTTGGATGAAGCTCAGGCAGCAAGAATGACTAACTCCAAGACACAGAATTTTATGGTAAGTCTATTTCTCTTAGTTAATTATGTACCAAGCACTGTCTTCAAACTACCAGCTCCTACAAAGAAATCAGTAGCAGCTTTACAGAGATAGACACATCAAATTACACACTAAAATAAAACTATTTTGACCATATTTCACACAATTTTTTGATATGAAAATAAATTGCCTTTTAGCAAAGCCCCACAAGATTCTATCCCAGCACGTTTCATACAAAGATTCTAAGAAACTCAAGAGTTGTGCTATGACAAAGCTAAACTGTTTGATCAGAGATTCCATCAATGATTTAAAAAAATTGTGTTACTTAATCAAATAAAATGTTGCGAGGGAAGCACATGTTAGAGATGGGAGGTGAAATTCCACATGCTACAGAAATTCATTAAATGTCATAAATGGTATTACAGACATCAAATTTTATTTAAATAATCTTAGTCTGACAGCACATTTACTAGTAACTAGTGTGTTCATAGCAAAACTTTAGAGTGGTGGTAAAAGAACATTTCTCCAATGCTAAATTTAAAAAAAAAAGCTTAGCAAAATAATTCAGAAATAGAAGTGATTAAAATAGAGAATATCTGTTTTGTCCAGAATGCCCGTAGCCCTCCATAGAGTAAATAATATATCCCTGAACAACTTCTTGGAAGTCAAAACTCAGAATGTATTGATTCATTTTACAGGAGTAAGGTAATTTTTTGTCATCTTTTTTATTTATGAAATTCTATTACTGGCGTCAACAGCAACATATAAACTGGGCTGAAAAGGGCTTATAGACACAGCCCTTGACCAAGAGGAGGACAAAGAGAGCCTTTGTTGAAAAGGCAGGAGCTGTTTCTTACTAAATAACTTTTAAAAAATCTTTGTGAATATTTTTATTTATTTTTTTTCTATTTTCTCAAATCATTTATGGTTGATACAGATGGAAAAATGCTTAAAATATAAACAGTTTTGTCAAAAGTATTTTGATATATCTATATAACTTCAAGGATATGTTTGGAATCAAGTTACACTGTGTCATCCGGAAGGTAAACAGTGTGTGGGAGTGTGTGTGAGTGTGCGCATATGTATCCATACTTTGTCTTCTGTTCCTGTTGCCCTCCAAAGATTTGTTAATTGTTCAGATACACTACATAGTTCTGCCTAATTTACATCTTAGTTTTTTCTGTATCATCTTCAGCATCAACAATGAATATTTCCTGAGTAAATATGGAAAACATTGCACAGTTCTCATACTAATCTAGTCAGGGGGCCTAGTTCAAGATAGTAAATTTTATAACATAAAATTTGATAATTTATTAGTTCTATGGTCCATTCAGATCTACCATTTATCTCTAAGAACACTAAAAGGCAGTTGTGAGCAAGTCTACTAAGACCTGTGATTTCAAAATAGTCCAAAACTATAAACATGTTGAAGTTATCCTAAAAAGTTATAGCTCTGAATAATGGAAACCTTGTTTAACCTAAGTAGTTTGTGAAATCAGTCAGAATAACATTTCAGTTCTAAGTCTACCACATAGAACTAGCTAACTGACCTCGGGATAGGCCATAAATTTCTCATGTACAAAGTGGGCTTGTTGCTACCTCTCTAACATCTCTTTATTGGAGGAATTAAGTGAGAGAACACAGTAGATTGCCAATCACAGTGTCTGAAACTTAGTATATATTTAAATATTAATTTATTTTCCAACTTCATGTGTTCCTTTATGAAGTATTATGTAATTTACTAATTATTTCTATAAACTTTCTTCTTCCTAAGAAGGACTGATTTTTGTTTGTATTGAAAAGGTATTCATATATTAAAAATAATTTCTAACTTAGCATGAGATTTAATAAATGCATAAAGTTTATTTTATGACTTTATTTGTCTTATCTTCCATTCCTTATATTTCCAAATTAAAAATTAATAACTATCTTCATTTATGCTTAGAGGAGTATTTCTTATTTTCATTGATCATTTTTGTCAGATTTCTTAAATAATTATCTTTGGTTTGTTATTACCTTTGCTATGTCACATTTCTTAAAGAATAGAGGTATGAGCTACATGAGGAATTTAAGTTATAAACTCAATATTTAATGGAAGTTAAGAACTTCATATTTCCTATTCTACTTTGTTAACAAATTTTATCAATAGGAAATCAGTCTTACAAATACTTTCTAAGTTTCTGCTTCAATTTCTATTATTGAAACATCACCATAATGGCCAATCTGAATTTTGCTCTTTCCTTTTGGACTCTAGTTCTATATTATTTAGTCTAATGCATGTCTATCTATTACTGTTTTTTCCCTTTCCACTGTGTACCTTGGAATCCCTAATCTGCTGGAAACCAATGCACTATTCTAAATATTTTTCTGAAATAGTCTTTCTGTCAGGACACTAAGTTTGACATAAATGAAATTGAGCATCAGGGTTGTTCTGTCATAAGAACTTGCCTAAAGAAGATCCATAAGCTGATGAAGGCACATAGAAAACACACGATAGTAATGGAGCAGAAGTAGGAAACGGTAAATGTGGTGTTGGTGCTAACAGTGATATGGGTGCCATGAATATTAAAGGGGGAGAGTGGGGAATGGTGATGGACTGAGTTGGAAAATAACTATTGGTACTTCGATTATTCAGGAAAAAAGAAATCCAAATCCCAGAACTAACATTTTAATGGAAGAAGGAAAATGACAGTGTTTTAACTAGAAGTAAAGTGCATACAAAATAAAAGGTCAATGCCCATAACAAAT
>PVJI01009439.1:0-65452 GCA_004026765.1 Micronycteris hirsuta | reverse complement strand
CTGAGGGCATGAAAAGGGGATGGTGCCCAAGCAAAAAGGAAGTCTGGGTGGAAAAGGTCTTGGTTAGGATATCACTCAACAGAACTGTTCCCTGAATGTGTTCATTCTCACACTTCCAGGATCCTGCAAGTGTTGTCCCCTCTGCACGGAACGTTGTTTGCTCCTGCAAGTCCACTCATCTTTTTCTTGTCAAGCTAAACGCTCTGTTCTCAGACATATAAATCTCTTCCTCTACAGCACTATAGCTCTTTGCTTTAAAAGCACCTTTCTTTAATGCTTGTTCATCCTCTCCAATTATAGCATTGCACCAGCTCTCTGAGAAATCAGTGAGAGTAAGGGATGTGTGTCTTATCATCATTTTCCTGTAGAACTTACTGTAGTGTTTGGCAGTAGAAGATGCTCAATACATGCTTGCTCAAAGCAAGAAGCAGAGGAAAGAAATAAGGAAGGAAAAGAGTGTGCCTCTTCTACAACTTTATTTTTGTAGGTCTGGCACGTAGGACATATTCAATAAATACTTGATGAATGAGTGAATGAGTGTGTGAATGAGTTAATTAATGCATGGCTAGCATTGCACCATTTTTAGTATTTTTAATCTGGAACAAGTTCATTTTTTATTATAAAATCTCCCTTATTAAATTCCTAAGGGCAAATATATTTCTGCAAGTAGTGAGTGGACCCCATTAAAAATCTGGACATCATATTTTTCATAATGTATGAAAAAGACCAGATTACCTAGTGTTGTAAAAAATGGTCACTGGAGCATGTCCACAAGTTCCGTACATTTAATTAATGTTGTAATACAAATCAGATTCTCTCAGTGTGAAAGTTGCTTCTGGGAAGTAACTTAGGGATTATTAGAAGCTAATATTCTCTCTCTCTCAGTCTGCCTGTGTATCTATGTGTCTGTCTGTCTATCTATCTACCTATTCTATTTAGATACACAAATAAAGAATTGCAAAAATACATTTCTATTACATGTGTCTGCAGTCTCTTTACAGGTAACACCTGTACTTAAAACTTTGCATCTTCACATACATTTCTGGAAAGTTATTGATTAACTAGGACAAGGTAATGGCGCCAACTGTGCAATTTTCATTTGAAGAGTGATTTGGACTGCAGAGCATAAGGTGTAAAGTGTGTTAAGATGGCATCGGATATGACGTCTTTGCCCTGAAATGGAAATGGGTTCTGTTTCTGCCATCCTATTATGTCAGCACTGAGTAGTTTAGATATTAATAGACATCCAAAATGCTACCCGTCCCTGTTAAATATCATAACTGGCAGAAGTACAAATGTTAGTGAAGGTTCAAAGCTAATTCTGATTCAATGGGACAAAATGACCTTGAATGAATTGACACAGTTAAAAAAATTTAATGATTCTGATCCAGTACATTTGAAGAATTAAGCCAAAGACTTTAAACTGGCACATGAGAGTGAATGACCATATGATTTGCTATATAAATATCAGGAATTGAATGCTTGTTTGTTATTTGCTGTTTAATTGGTTGGTTTCTGGCTGTAACGAGAACATTAGGCTCAGCCTAATTGATTAACTACCTTATTGCCCCATATTCTTTAATTTTGGATTCAAGGCTTGTATATAACCCATTTGATGGTTTTATTTGCTTTTTTTTTTTTTTCTGTCGTGCAACTTTGCTGACTAGGAATTGGTTTACTCTTTCATGTCTGAAGGCTCTGATAAATGGAGGAGCTTCCGGCAGCTCTTTTATCCAAGGGCCCTTACTGGGCTGGTCATATTACTGAAACCTGCCTAGACTCAGAAAAAAAAAGGGGGGGGGAGGGCACTCAGGGAGGGATACGAATCCTGCAGGGAGGAAGAAACAAGGGAAATTTCTTGCAATGACCTCAAGAAAAAAAATGAATTCACTCACGCAGAAGTCTGTGCCGAAATAAGAGGATGAGAGTAGGCTGGTTCTGCTTCAGCTGGTGAAAGGATGGTGAATTGAAGAAATGATCAAAAGTGACATTGTGGGCCAGCCAAGAAATATCCAAGGAGACCGAACTGCCAGTCAGTCACAGAATTCAGCGTCCACTGGGGAGCAGCTCCACAAATGTTTGCCCAGCGGCTATGTAGAAACCCTAGTAGGTAGTGTGGCAGATGCCACGAAAACACCTGGTAGGTACATCTTCCCCTTGTTCTCTTGCCTTTGCTCTTGCCTTTGCCCTTGACTTTCCTCTTCCTTCCTTTCACCTGGATGGAGCTATTCGGGCACCTTTTAGGAGATACAAAGATGCATGACACACAAATTCCTGCCTTCAAGGAAGTTTCAATCTAATGGAATTTTGAGACAGAAGTAGAACTGGAGATGTTTATCTGTGTTTCTTATTTTGCTTGAAAGCCAATCCTTATAACATTGCAGGAAATCACTGGAATAGGGAGACCTTGTTACAGTAACACACAAGCTGTGACTTTTATTATTGCCGAAGGATATCTATTATATTGCATTTCTTCTATTTTATTTTTTGTTTTTTTAAAGAAATGCTTATTGTTATTTTTAATTTTTTAACATTGATGAAGTAACTTTCTTTTTTTTATTGTTGTTCAATTACAGTTGTCCCCATCATTCCCTCATTACTCCCCTCCTCCCTACCCACGCCCACCTCTCACTTCCCACATTCAATCCTACCCCCTTGGGTATTTTAGATAGATACCGTTACCCCCTGCCCCCATTGTCTTTGTGTGCCCCCCCCATTGCCTTTGTGCGTGGGTCCTTTATACATGCTCCTTGACCTTTCCCCTTCTTTCCCCCGTTATCCCTCTAAAGTGCTGGCTCATTTTAAGCTTTACTAATGACTTTTCCAAGTGGTTGGTATCTTTCTCTTCCAAGAAACTCATTTTACTTTGGGTCTTTTGTTTAGTTACGCTAATGAACTTAAGACTTTGACTTAAAAAGCTGACATGTATCTGGAAAGATACAATATGTTCTTTGGGATTAATCTGCAGTATTTTCAAGATCCACATCAGTGGAATGGTGTGAGCTTATGAAAAGACTGTGCCTTCCAGCTCTCTGGAGGAACGCAGGAATTCTCAGATGAAAGAGAAAAGAGCTTGTTGTGGGGAAGAGCAAAGGCAGTTTCGGTTGTGAATTGACATCTTGCCCTGCCTGCCTATCAGTGGAGAGGGGCCCGATGCTACTGCTGCACAAGCAGCAATTCATTATAAAGTGCTGACCCTTTGCCCAGCAAGCTCCGCCCTACGTTTCCCACCTGAATGAGTCATTGTGACCTCATGTGCTTCTGCTTATTTTGCTGCCTTGAATCCATCCCTCCTTCTTCTTGCACCACTATCTTGATTTTGCTTTGAAGAGTACTCCTTCCTCAACATGAATCTATGGGAGACACTGTCACTTAGTGTGGGACTAGGTGGTGTCTAGAACCAGACTTCCTACACTTCAGTCCTAGCTCCACCAGAGCTGCTTCAGTGGCATCCTGCACACACGCCCACCCGCAGTAGTGATCACAGTTGTTTGTTCTTACTTACCTTCCTGTACGGACTCTCAGCTGATGGGGCTCCTTGGGAACTCCCTGAGTTGACATTGCACTTGGGCAGCCACAGCTGCAGCATCCTAGGAGTGGCAGAGGACTAAGTGCGCCCCTGTTCTGACAGTGACACAGCTTGCCGCTGAGTGGGTGTGGCAGTGTTCATGTTCCATCTGCACTCCTTACAGTGGACTGAAAAAATATTGTCGCCATAGGGTGTTTTCAGAACTGTGTCTCCTTCCACCCAAAAATAATCCTATTATTTCTCAAGCTGCTTTTTCTTTGTAATTCCCACCCCTCCAAATGTGCTATGACATCGTGTTCAGATCATTGAGTGAATGGAGAGTGTTTAAGGTCCTTCAGTCCTTTGAAAAGTATTAATGGACTTGAAACTGTTCTGATATTGCCTTATTATTAATGATTGAATTTTTTAATTCAATGTCGATAAGGTCTTTTTGACAAGTTGAAAACTTGGGAACTCATACGCTTCATGTTTTTTTAGTATATGCACTTGTGATGGGACTTCTTGAAGGTAATAGCAGAACTTTTATAATTTCTTCTCTCTTGTAAGTAAGATTATGGTAAAGAAGAATTACCTTCTTTCCTCAATAAAAGTACTGATGTCAAAGAGAATGGAAGAAGAGTGGAATGAATTTGAATATGAATTTTTCCTTCAGTAGACAAGTTAAAATACAGCTCATTGAAAGCTGTTCCAATCAAATGAAATGAATATCGACTTGGAGTTAAAAAAACAAAACAAAACAGTAAAGGAAAAAGAAATTTAGAAAAATTAAAGTCCATCTCTTTAAGATGGTGGGTTAATAAAGTTTCTGCATACTTCTTTTCATTGTTTATAGGTCTCGATGTACCGATGTTTTACATAACTCACACTAAGTCACATCTCAGTGCGTTTTTAAGTACTGGAGGCTGGGTTGTCCATATCACAGAGGAAGCATGACAGCTCATAGGGTCTGCATCTCAATTTCAGAATGACAGTTTTCTTCTCACTGTAATTTACATTTCATGTGAATTGACAGATGCACCTAATAATTCTTTCTTCTCTGACTTGAGTCTGTTGATTTCATTTTGGGTTTTGGTGTACTAAATGTTCAAGCCTTAAGACTGGAAGGATTCCAGTTACAGTATAATGGATAGAAACATCAGGGAAATGAAAACAATATTAATGCTGTTATTTAAGAGTTGATAATTAGTGTGCATTAATAGGTATTTAATAAACTGAAAATTCCATGCTCAGATGCTTGGGTCTCATCTTGTTTAGCTTGTTTAGAGAAGAAAATGTTTTTTGAGTTCTTCAGTCTTGCTACAACTGTGCTGTGACAAAGCAATTTTAGTAGAAAAAATGGATTTGGATCACAGCTTCTTGTCGAGTTGTGTAGAATTTGTTGGTTAGGGTAAAAAATTGCCTTGCCGAAAACGTGTTTTGCTTCTCTGCTTACAAGTTCTAATCTTGGTTCTGATGTTATTTGAACAATTGTCGACATGCTGCTTTACTTTCCAGTAGTTGGAGTAAAAACATTCATGCTCAATTTTGTTTTGTCCCTGTGCCTTTAAAACTTGATTAAAAGTCATCAGGTTGCTCAGAGTTCTGTGTGGATAGACATTGTCATTAGCGCTTTGATAATGTTCTCTGTGTTCTATAAACCAAGTAATCAAGTTTAGCTTGTACTTGTTGTATCCAAGTTCCCAGAGGGTTTCCTAATGAAAACAAAAAGGCAATATATGTCATTGTAATAAACCAGCATTTTGCTTGAAATAATTTGAAAATGAAAATTTTAGCCCCATGTGCCACCGTTCTGACCTTAGCCTCCCCGGGTCCCTCTCTGTCATCATTTCAGCGATTATACGTCAGGGTGAATTAACCAAGGTCACGTCGACACCAAGACTTTAATTACCTGGCTTTGCTGATGGCTTGTTGAAATTGCTTTCCTCTGGCAGGTTGGAACACGGCAGATTTGTAGAAGGGGTAGCTGCCCGGTATTCAAAGTCTTTTTGATGCGCACTTCTTGTCGTAAAATGACTACTTTTTTCTAACATTTAAAAAAAATACTACATTTTATAATTTAAAGAAAAACCCTTGCACATCAGAAGGCATTTTTAGAGACTCCGGTAGTTAATGGCACAATAGCATATACAATAACTCAGGGTTCCTCCATTGTGGGGCGGTTCTGTGCATTTCAGGGTGTTTAACAGCATCTGCAGACTTTACTCACTAGATGCTAGGAGCACAGGCTACCCCACCCAGCGCCCCAATTGTGACAGTCAAAAATGTCCCCAGACATTGCGAATGTCCCCTGGGCAGGAGGGAGGAGAAACCCTCTACAGTGGTAACCATGGCTCAAAGTTACTGTTTTACTCAGATTTTATTTCATCTTTTTCCTCCATTTTTGTTTCCTTTGGTGTGTTTTGATGACATAGACAGTCATGTTTCCCCCTAAGAAGTTGTTTTTTCTCTTGGATAGAAAAATAAGTTTTAATCTGTACTGGTAGTTTGCCTAGTAGCACAGCTTACCGTATTTTAAGCTGGTTTGATTCAGGCATATTATGCTGATTCAACTTTTTGGACAGAATGTTTCAGCTATTAAGAACAAAGCCATAAATTCTTTCTACATGCTGAAAATTTTCGTGTAGCACGTTTAGTACTGTTAGAATTGGGACCCAGAATAAAGGTGCTCTAGTGAGGGCTGTCCCAGATTGATGCACCCCTGTCTCCTAATATGAATATCATGCATCACCAAAATTTCACAGTTAAATACAATGATAATATAAATTATTATAAGGATGGCCAATACTTACCAAGGACTGATTGTGCCAGGCAATATAGCAAAGCTTTACTCACATGGAGTCATTTAACGCTTCTAAGTGCCTTGAGGCAAGTGCTACTCTTGCCATTGTTTTTTTGTGGAGAGAATAATGAAGCTTTCGAAAAGTCTGGTCCCTTACCCCAGATCCACTGTTGTTCAGGGTTGGCCCTAGGACTTGAACCAAGGGGTTCGGATTCTTAAAGACACCCAGTATACCTACTATATGACATAGTCATTCAGCTTTTTCATGTTTACTCAAAGAACATAAAAAGATAATGTTTACGGAAAGGGTTGTACATAAACGTTCATGGCTGCTCTATTATTACAGACAAAAATTGAAAACAACTCAAATGTTCATCATCAGATGACTAGATTAACAAAGTGTGGTATATTTATGCAGTGGAATATTGATCAGGAATAAAAGGAATGGCCTATTAGAAAACAGATGAATCAAAATAGTTCTGCTAAGTGGAAGAAGTCAGAAAAAAATAATATATACTTTATTATTTTATTTATTAAAAAAAAATTTATGCCCTGGTTGGTGTGGCTCAGTGGATTGAGTTTGCAGTGGCCTGCAAACCAAAGGGTCGCCGGTTTGAATCCCAGTCAAGGCACATGCCTGGGTTGTGGGCCAGGTCCCCAGTAGGGGGCGCATGAGAGGCAACCACACATTGATGTTCCTCTTCCTTCCTTTCTCCCTCCCTTCCCCTCTCTCTAAAAATACATAAATAAAATCTTTTTAAAAAATTAGAAAATGCAATCTGTAGTGACTGACAGCAACCCTCTGGATTGCTAGGAAGTGGAAGAGGTGGGGACAGGTCCTGGGAGGCGGAGCAGGAGGGAGAGATTACAGCGGGATACAGGAAACATTAGAGTGTGATGGATAGGTTCATTCTGTTGGTTGTGGTGATGGTTTCATGCATATGTGCATATGTCAGACTTATCAAGTTGTGCTGTTTAAATAGCTGTAGTTTATTTTATGTTAATTATACCTCACTAAATCTGTTGTAAAATACATTTTGAAGCAATCTGTGTGCAGAACCTAAATTTATACAATCTTTTATAGTCATCTTGTCTATGTCAAATTCAGTGTGCCAGTTTTATAAACTCACCTTGATTGAGTTGTTACAAAATATTCAACTTAGTTTTCAGCCAATCAACTCCTTTTCACACTCAAAATGCAGTGTTTCATGTAATGTTTATTTAAATTATGTAATTAAGATAGCAACACTGGCCTCATCTGAGCTGGGAGCCGACACAATCCATGTATGGCAAGTAGTCAAGTTTCTGATGGAGGGAGGAACTGTGGGTCTTACAGAGCTTTGTCCACCTTCCGCCTGTGGACCAGCAACATCAGCATCCCCTGGGAGCGCTTCAGAAATTCAGAAGCTCAGGCCCCGCCCCAGACCCACTGAATCAACTTCCCTGGCTGGTTCCTAGGCACCTGAAAGCATGGGAAGTGTTGCATTGAGAATAATGTGCTAGCTTTGAGAAACTAACATGGTAGGCCCCACCAGGCAATAGATATTTTTTTCTCATGGAAATGGAGGATTTAAATTCGAAGTCTCAGTTAAAGGGAGTTCTTCACTCATTTTCTACTGTTATGCTTTTTTCAGATCATGCCTTATTGAGGTATAATTTATATTTACTAATAGCCACCCATTTAATGTGTCCCTATCAATGAGTTCTGAAAAATACAGATAGAGTCCTGTAACTGCCGTTTTCATAATCAGGATTAGAATATTTTCACCTCCTCACAATGTTCTCTTGTGCCCCTTTAAAGTCAAGCCCTCCCCCCTAATCTCTGGTCTTTTTTAAAAACTTAAAAAATTTTTTTTTCACTTATTTTTAGAGAGAGGAGAAGGGAGGGAGAAAGAGAGGGAGAGAAACATCAATGTGAGAGACAAACACTGATCGGTTGTCTTCCATGTGCGCCCCATACGTGCCCCAACTGGGAACCCAACCCGCAACCCTGGCATGTGCCCTGCCGGGAACTGAGCCAGTGACCGCTCACTTTGTGGCACGACACCCAACCACCTGAGCCACATGGGCTGGGCTCTTTGGTCTTTTCAATCACTGATCTGCTTCCTACCACCATAGTTTTGCCTTTTCTAGAATTTCATGTGAGTGGAGTTACCTAATATATGATATCTGTTACTCACCCCATGCTTTTTGAGATTCTTCTATGCTGTTGGATCAGTAGTTTGTGTCTTTGTTTATGAGCAGTCTTCCACTGGCTGTATCTGAGAAATGGTGGGAGGAGGTTGGCCCCAATCTAGGGTTCAGGGTACTCAGCTACAGCCATGAGACCTTATGTAGCTGTGGAGGCTGTCTTATCTTGGTTGTGACCTTAAAATGAGCCAAAATGCTGGAAACATGGATTCTAGTGGTGGATGTAAACATTTGCCCCTACCTCCAAAATCCAGGTGAGAGTCACACTTCAGGACCGGGAGCTGACCAAGTCATTCATTTGTCCCAGGGCCTTGAGAATCTAGATGGCTCTGTGAAATTTTCAAACCCCCCTTATTACAGGCCATGACGAGATCGCTGGAGGCACAGCTCCTCCCACCACACATCCAGTGCCCTCTGGGGAGGAGCACGGGGAGGGAGAGATGGGCAGTTGGCTTGGAATGCTGAGTATTTACCAAAGGTTCTTTAATATTATCTCACGGGGCAAAAACAGTCGCTCCCGTTCTCCCTCACCTCGTGTGTGGAGGTAAGTGAGGAAGATAGGCCCATCAATGGGAATTTTTTTAAAAGGTGGCATTTTCTAAGGAACCTTGTCACACAACATAAATTTTGAACCAATTTGCTTCTAACAGAGCTTATTTGAGAAGGTTACCTGAAACCTCCAAATGGCTATTTCCTGCTTTTAACTGACAATCCTGACATTTAAATTTTTTAACCCGTTGGTACATTTCATCATTTTAGAAAGGTTGTGTCTTGGTTTTCTCATGATTTTTAGTTAAGAACCTGAGCTAAACCTCAATTCAGGTTTGACTACAGTCTTAGGTATAGTTACTTTCCCTAAATACTCTCTTGCAGTGATGGTAATTAGCCACTGGACAACTGTATCAGAACTAAGGATGAAAATATCAGAGGATTTGCACATGATCAAGATACCGAATTTCAGATGTGTCTTTGAAAGGTTCATTCCCTTTCTGCAAGCTGTTAAAATCTCATTTCACTAGATACTTTGTAAAGTATTCTTAATGAAATGCAGGCTTCATGGGAATCTTGTATTGGGGTATATTTACTTGGAGGCTCTCAGGAGAGTCACTTAAAATTTTCCAGATTTCTGCATTAGATGTTTTTAAAGAGGAACATAAAATCCAGGGAACATGGCTTTTGAAGTGGAAAGTCTGAAACAAAAATATTTAATGACTGTCACAGACAAAGCAGCCAGAGCCCCAAAGTATGCAATTCAAGGTTTTTATAAACTCCAAGTTGTAGGCTACTTTTCGGCAAATAAAAAATAATTTAAGAGGCTAGAAGTGGTTTGATTTGAAAGCTTCAGTTGAGGGAAAGAGCAGAGAGTCTGAGGGTGTAGAGCAGCTAATACAGGGGTACCTCTCTCAGTGTGTACGTGTTCACACGCATGCGCATGCAGCTGTCCACGCTTACCTGTAGTTTCGCTTCCCGCAGTTTCAGTTACCTGAGGTCACCTGCAGTCTGTAAATACTAAATGAAAAACTCTCAGAAATAAACAACGTATGTTTTAACTTGCATGCTGTTTAGAGTAACACAGTGAAATCTCGCGACATCCTGCGGCGTCCCCGCGTCTCTCCTTATAAGCTCCCCGCCCAGCCGAGCGCTTAGTAGCGGTCTCGGTCTTCAGATGACTGTTGTGGGATCTGGTGCTTGTGGTTCACACCCCTCTTACAGTCGCCTAGCACAGCATCGTCATGCCGACGTCATTCGCCTCCCTCCAGCCCCTCACTCCGTCTCATCAGGCGGGCATTTATCACTGCACACCACCCCAAGGAGGAGGGTGAGTACCGCACAAGAAGAGACTTTGAGAGGAGAGACCAGTCACATGACTTTTACTGCAGTACGTTGTTATAATCTTTCCCTTTTATTGTCAATTATTGTTGTTAATCTCTTACTGTGCCTAGTTTCCAAATAAACTTTATCAGAGGTATGTACGTTTAGGAAAAACCAGTACATGTAGAGTGTGGTACTGTCTGCAGTCTCGGGCATCCACTGGGGGCCTGGGAACATATTTCCTGTAGATAAGGGGGGATGAGTGGGTGTAGCCCCTTCTGTGAATACCCACGCCCTGGCACGCAGGCCAGAGCATGTGCGTGGCTGGCTGTGTCTGTAGTACTCGGTTACAAACCTTTTTCCAAATAAGTCCTTTTGGTGATGAAAAAAGAAAGAGAAAGCCCGTGTATCATTTATCCAACAAATACTTATCCAGTACCTATAATGTGCCAAACCTAGTCCTTGCCCTTATTGAACACACAGTGTAGTGGGGAAGCTTTATAATAAACAGGCAATTAAAACAAGTATGGTGCGTATTATGATTGGGAGTGGTGCATGCTGGTACAGGAACATGTATCAGGAAGAAGTGGTTTTGATTAGGGGGTCGGAGAAGATCCCCTGACGAAATGTAGTTTAAATATATTGTTCCTGCACAATATCTTCCTCTTGTTTAACTCCCAGCCCCTTGGACAGCAGTGGGGGAGGGTAATACAGGGCTCTGTTTTCTGTTCCTGCAGAATCTGTAGGCCACATGGAAGTCGCAAACCCTCTCTGTATTTGGGCCTTTGTGGCTTACTTTAAATTCTGTGCAAAAAAGATCTGAGCACCTGAGGATTTTAGCAGCAGGCGAGGGTATCTTGTTTACATTCCCTGACAGAAGCCAGGATATCCTCCTCTTTCCTGGATGTCTCTCCTGGTCATTGTTTTCCTGCCAGCAGGAGTCACTCCCCAGCTCCCACAGATTTGGGAAGTCCTGTGGTACTCCTCACAGCTGTGTGTTACCTGGTTAAATAACCAGAAGCAGTAATTAATAACCATGGCCAACATATATGGAGTGTTTGCCACTCTGCAGTGGGATTCACAGAACAGCCCCATCATATGCACCTTTAACTGCATGTACTTGCTGCCCTGCCCCCTCCCCTGTCATGGAAAGGAGGTGAGAGAAATAAAAAGGTAAGCAGCCTGGGTGGTGCTGCTCGCAGGTCCCCACGGTAAGCCTTGGCCCAAGACAGGCATGTCTTAAGAGACTTGACACATTTCTTGTGGCATTTGCACAGTCCAAGTGTCTTGCTGAGAAATGTGTGTGATTAGTAGGGCGCAAAAATGGTAGTTTGACCCCATGCACGTTTTCACTTCATCAGCGAACACAGCCCTTGACGTTCACATCTCAAGTACTTGACTTATTTCAGTTAATTCTTCCAGCAGTTCTGTAAGACAGACCTGTATGATCTTTCTTTTAAGGGCCAGAGAGCTCAAATGACTTGTCTGTCACCTAGTACTTGGCAGAGGGAAGATTTGCGCTCCCTGGATCCCCAGGGTGCGTGCCAGGCGGTACTGCCTTCTCGCTGTGAGCTGTTGGTTAGGCACTGGAGATTTCTGGTTGGAACCCTGATGCTTCTTTTCACACTAGCGGAGAGAAAATCCAGAGGGGAGATGCCCACTGGTACATTTCAGAAAATATTATCAGAGAAGCAATGAGCTCCAAGTCTGCAGAAGAGAAATTTCAAGACAAACTTGGAGAGATCTGACTCTATTTTGAAGTGGACAGTTCAGATACTCTGGCTTGGCGGAACCTGGGAGCTGCCAGGAAAAGCCAGAAGCCAGATACATCAGGTCTGAACTGGAGTCGTTCCCCCAGGACACGGGGCTAGGTCCAGGTGCAGGGCAGTCGTGTGCCTCGCTACCCCCACCACCTCCAGCTTGCAGCCCAGCTTCCCACCGGGCTGCAGTTCGAGGCAGCAGGTTCTCATTACACTTAAGTCTTTTTTTTTTTTTTTTAAATAATGTGTTCTTGATACTGAATTAAATTTGCCTCCTTCCTGGTGTGTGTTGATTTTTAAATGACTTCCTGATGGGTTTTCTTCAGGATCTTTAGCCACAATGCAGTGGTTCTCAGGGTAAAATGAGGGATTCAACCCTATGAGAAAACAATGTATTATTTTCTTACCTTCAGGTTTAAGTGGAAGATGCTGTGTTTCGACCAATTGCGGTCTTTATTTCCCCAAGTGATTTTGCTTTCCCTGCTGGGATGGTCTAAGCCAATTACCCTCCTGTCCCTGGGCAGTTGTTAATCTTCATCTGCAGAACAAAAAATTTCATACTCTCCTCCAACAGAATTGCCAATCTTCAAACTGTTGCATTTTCCATGAATATTGCAATGCACTCTCCATGGGAGATTGGGAGATGAGGGTTAGGGTCCATTGTGAATGTATCCCAGGATGGTGCTCAGAAAAATACCTTCTTCTCAAGTTCTTGAGAAGGGGTCTGGATTGGTAAGGTGTTAACTGGTTGTTCATTAGTTTATTCATTCATTTATCCATGTATATGGCACCAACTATGAAATTGCAGTTCAGTGGGGGAGACAACAAAAAATACTTAGGAAGCACGTTAGATGGTGGGAACCGCCGAAGAAAATGTGTGGAGAGGGATTGGGGATGTGTACGGTGGGGCGGGGGGGGGGGAGCAGCGGGGGTCAGGTGGTCCGTGGGTGCATGAGAAAGTGATGATTTTGCCTAGGTCTCCAGGGAAAGTTTCCCTCCTGATTCTGAAAGACGTGAGGGCTTTCTGGTGAGAGGCTTTTCAGAGATTAGAAGAATAAATGCAAAAGGGTTACGGTGTTGTGGAGAATAGCGTGGAGACCAGGTGGTTGGGGAGAGGGACCCAGGAGGGAGAATCATAGGCAGTGAGTTCAGAGGTGATGGGAGCCTGGTGCAGAGGTCATGGCCAGGGCATCGGCTCTGTTGTGAGCCAGGTGAAGACAGTTGACATGATCCAGGAGGGAGATGGCGTTGGCTTAGATGGACAATATGAGGAAGCGATCTCCAGGGCTGGCTTATGGGAGTGACTCGAAGTATTATCTTTAAAGTTAAATGAAAATGTCTCAGTGTTTGAAATTTACTGTTGCAGTCTTGACCACTGAAGTTTTTGAAAATGGAATTTGTATCTAGATTAAACTACATAAGACACTAATTAAGCACCTCCTAAATACCTAGCTACATGGTGGGATTTTAGATCTTCTTCTGAATAACTGATTTTAATCTCATTGGATCAACTACAAAAATAAGTACATATATGCACACAATACACACAGTAATTTAGAACACATGTGAACATACCGTGGGCTATAGATTAGGTTTAAATGCTTTAAGAATCTAACATTTACTGAGCAGTGGAGTTTGTGCTGGGCATCTCACATAAGGAGGCACGTTTAACCTTCAAAACAACTCTGTGACAACATAATTCTTGGTTTTAGGAACCATTTAGACTTACAAAAATCAAAGCACTTTTGCTTATGTGGGTTGTGTATATTAATATTCACTATATTAAGAATTACTAAAATGAAAACATTTAAAATGTACTAACTTAAAGTCATAATTAACCTATTATATGTTAAAAATAACATTTTATGAAAATTCTGTAATTTAAAAATTTTTCAAATGCAGTAAGAATAGCACTAATTTGCATTTTTTGTACATCTCTCTAATGTCTGGCTTAATGATGACATCTGGATTTTCATATTTGCTTCACGTTCAATCTGTTGTGACGTGTTGTTGCAGCTGAAGTACGTGCAGAAAGTAGGGTCTTGTGCAAACATGGAGTAGAAAAGGTAGGAGTATTGTAATGACCTTTTCAGATAATTGTGGTTATTGTTCTTTGATACTAAACTAAAATCCAACAAGTGGAAGTTTCTAGAAAGTTAATTGTAATACGGAATCTGAGATACATTGATGAACTTTCTACTCTATTAACTTAAAATCCGCAGATCACATTGCATGCCGCCCACGCACGATGTTGTAACATCGTTTGTGGGTCATTAGGATAGCATTGGCTCCCTGCATTATGCAGATCTCCATATGCTGAAGCATCTCATGAAATAATATTTTAAAAAGGGTTCCTCCTGTGTTACTGTCACCACCCGTCTCTTCAGAAGTCCCTTTATGTGTTGGGAAGCTGTCACGCTCACAGGGGCAGATGCAAGTCCTCCAAAATCCCAATTTCCACTTGCTACATCAGTTTGTATCATTGGTAATGTGTGTTGTCAATCGTTTTCCTTGAAGTGACAGGCTTGCTTCTTTCATTTTCAAGGGAATGGCTGCCAAATGTCCAAGTCCCCATAACCACAGTTTCCCTCAGTTGCTTTTTCCAAGTAAAAATGACACTCCACGAAAAAGACTGCAGTTCAGTGCACACCTCAGACAGTTGCACAAAGCGTTTCCTGGAGACAGCCGTCGCATTCAGCAAGCAGAAGCGCTTTATGTCTACCACTCCTGTGTGTAAAGGGTCAAAGGTCAAGGTTTGCTACTGATCACGTTTGCTGCTTGAGTCCTTGTGTGACACACACTTTCCCCTTGTCCCTGCCTGTCAGCACCGAGTGGCGAGGAGAACCGTGAGTGCAAGGACGGTTCGGAGCCACTGCCTCGGTCGCGCTGGGGCACTGGCAGTCCTACCCTCTGTTGGGTTGCCCCGTCAGTGCAGCTGTCAACACGGGGACAAAGGCAGGTGACATCTTAGTGTCACTATCAAGTATTTTTGTCACTGCAGACTCCCTGATGGCACCTGAGGTTACTGTGCCCACTGCCGCCTGCCAGCCTCCTGGTCTGTGGACCCCTGAGAACTGGTGCTCTGTGAAGCGTGTTTTGCAATGAAGACCCTGAGCCGTGGAGAGGGCAGGCAGCTTGTCTAAGGTCACATGGCTGCAAGAAGCAAAATCAGGCCCGTCAGACCCAACGCTAGTCTGGAATGTCGGTCTCTCCCGTTCCCCGCCCCTCTTTACACCCGCGCAGTGGTGGACTCTGTGTAGATTCTGGGAGGAAGTGTAAACTCAATTGTTCAAAAGGGCATGGGATCTGGATGAGAAAAATAAAATAAGCTCAACTGTGAGGACTAAATGGGTCACGGTTTATATGAGGGATAAAGAAAAGGCAGATGAAGCGGAGTAACCTTTTGGCCATTTCTAGAGACAGCCTTGGATAGAGCGTGAGGTAGTGAGGACTCTGACCTTAATTCAAAAAGAAACTTGTTTGAGTTATTAAATAGAACACAGGTGATACAAGTAGCATTAAACTGGCATTAGGGGTGGTTGGGTCGACAAAAAGAACGGGGTCAGAGAGAGACTTGAGGGTCACTGCGGTAATTGCGTGGACACGGAGAAAGGGAGAGAAGGCTCAGGAAAATAAAGTGGAGTTGAAGCACCGGGGTAGTTAGTGACAGGACAACTCAAAGGGAACTGTCCCCTGACTCCCCTCTTCCAAGTGTGAGACCCCAAGGGAGACAGGAGAGTTGTCAGAGATTGGTGCACCCGGGGGAGAACACGATGGCGGCCGTACTGAACTGGTGGCAACGTCAGCATCAGCAACCGATGGCGCTCTGTAGACGGGGCAATGTAGCGTTGTGCGGAGGTTCTCGTAGGCGTGAAGATGGATCTCCGAGAGTGGGTGGCTGCGGGCTTATCACGGGAGCTGTGTGCTGTTAGGGTGGAATGAAGAAGCAGCGCCAGTCGAGGGGAAAGAGGAGTGATTGAAGAGGCGGGCGTGCGTCACTAGCACCAGCGCTTGGAGCTGCAGTCATCGTGATAGCGGCCGTCATAGTGACAATGGTGATGGCTGATGCCCGTTGAGATTGTATCGCCAGGCTCGACGTGCAGTGTGTCATTGGATTCTCAGAACAATTTTATTGGTGAGAACGGGTTTCAGTCCCCGTGTTTTGAGATGAAGAAAATACTGTTTAGAAAAAAATTAAATAGTCGTTCCAAGATCATACGGTTAGGACATGATCGGTGGAGTCAGTCCTGGACCCTCGGGCACGGCATGTACACTCAGGGAGTGTGTGCGGCGTGGGCAGAGCGCAGGCTCCAGAACCAGGCCGCCTGGGTTTGAACCTTGGCTCTTCCACTTGCTTCTGTGTGACCTTGGGCAGGCTGCTGACCTTTCTGTGCCTCCGTTTCCTCATCTGTGAAACGTGGGTAATGATAGCATTTATTTACGCAGTGGTTAGGAAAATGAAGTTAGCGTCTGTAGAATGTTCTTGTCGGTGCCTGGTATATATGGGTGCTGGAGTGTTTGTTCAAACATGATGCTGTTGCTATTAGCAGGGCCCACACTACCCGGGAAGGCCTCCTGTATTTCTTCTTGAACAGTTGATAAAACACCAGTTACCCGCCGCCAGTCTTTCTTACATTACTTGCTTTTACCTCATCCCTCACCAATTATTTTCACAGGAATCAGTTATCTGATAAACATGACTTGCATGTCCCTTTCTCTCGTTTTATCTTTGTTTACCAGAAGGAGTCCCCAAATGTCTAGCAATGGGCAGAATAAGAGCAGAGTCGAGGATTTTAATGTTCTGATGATTATATCATCTGTCCATCCTTATAAAGGATGCCTTGAAATAACTATTTCTGATGTATTGGTTCCAGATGCCCAGCATAGTGACTAGAAAATCAGGGACTTTATTTTACAGAGTGGTTACCCCATGTTTCTACATAGAATAATATTGAATCTAAACTGTTATTGAACACTAAAAATGTTACATTAATTAACCAAAAGTAAGAGCCAAAAAATATGAATATTTCCCCTAAAGAGTGCTGCTTCAGACTCACCTCTGCCCACTCCTCATTCTGAATACTAAGAAACCTACTGAGCAGACATCCTGCCTCTATGGCAGAAACAGGAACGCAAAGTGGTTTTAGAGCAGACGTGAAAAGTCTGAAAACGCTCTCCAGGTGATGCTTTTCTGCAGGTGACCCTTGTTCCGTCTCTGCTGTTCGACTCAGAGGTCACAGCACTCGATTGTGTTAGCTTATCACTAACAACAGAATAAACAGAGCCCATTTTCACAATTGATGCTCTCCAGACAAATTATTCAGGATGAAAATCTGTGCAGGGTCAGAAAACAGGCACACCTTCTCAGCAGGGAATACAGGTGGGGATGGGTGTCCCGCACAGCAGGTGAGCTTTGCCTGTACTTCTCTGGAGGAACTTGGAAGGAGAACGCCTGAGTCAGCGAGGACACCCAACAGGGGCATGTGTTGTGACCTCCTGCTGCATGGCATGCGGGGCTTTGCGTGGCACCTCCCTTTAGATTGGGGGCTCTTGTTTACAGAACTATAACATTTTGAGTCAAAAAGGCTGTGATGAATGAGTCTCCCCCGTGTTGCTGAGACTGCTGGACTCTACAGGTACTTCCAGGATGTGGTCCAAGAACTCCAGGGCCTGCCTCTGTCTACGACTTTAGGATGCGCTTCCTCTCTGCCGAAGTCCTTATTTATTCAGAAAACCTTTATTAGGGTCTGTGGTAGGGTAGACATTATCCCAGGCAACGAGCTGATCAGAAATGCCTGGCTGGGGTTTCTGTCTGTGGCGGGAGCCAGGTAAGTGAATGATGTGATTCAAAGGTAGCTCAGTGCCATGCACAAAATGCTGTAGGATCACAAGTAAGGCAAGAAAGAAAAAGAGGGCTTGCTATCTTTGAGCATCTGCCGGGAGCCAGGCACTGTGCTATGAAGTGGACAGTGAGAGGAAAGGAAGAAAGAAGAGCATCGGGCAATTGGCAGGTAGTTTGTGATGGAAACATCACACCTGGAAGTGAATATATTTAAAGGATGGCTGGTCTGAGCATAGACTGCCCAGGGAGTGGTGGTAGCAAAGGGCTGGACATGAAGCTGAAGGGAATTTGGCCATTATTCTGCCCATAAGCGGGAACCACCCAAGTCTCAAATGCAGAAGAAGTATGTCACTAGGTTGGCGACATTAAAACTCAGAGGCCAGTATGGAGGGGGACTTGGAGAGGGGAAGCAGGAAGGTTAGAAAGTCTGGTCAGGAGAAAATGACAGTTGCCAAAGCAAGAAATAATGAGAGCCTGACAGTTGTGTTAGAGGACCGACGGGCTGATGGGCAGACAGCTGATTGAAACAGCGGGACCGGATGACCGCATCACAGCAGCCCCTGGGGAGGGCGGAGGGCAGGCTGCCACTTCCATCCAGCACTGGCAGCCCTGTGCCTGTGTTGATGCAGCCAGCTGAGAGGGGGAGTTGATGAGCTGCTCTTTCCTGCAACCGTCATGCCCGCCCGTGCAAGAATGAGAATCTCTGCAGTGAGGGTGGTTGTGAGGGTTAAATGAGATAATTTCTATGAAATCTACAGCATAATACCCAGGACTTAATTCCTCATAATAACAGTGTTTTCTCTTCAAATATGCACACACGCACACAACACACACACACACAGAGAAAACTCTATAGCCTATTGACATCTTTGCAATCCTGCCCCAATTTTAATCATATTTTTAATGAGTAGAACATAATTGTAAAAGTCTGATAATGCTGCTGTTAAAATAGAGAGGCAGCCAACAGACAAGTGGATTTCAGTAAAATTCTTTCCCAGAATTGTGGGTAAAAGTTACAGGATGCTATGCCTCTGTGAGGAAATGGTGTGTACTTCGTGTACATTTCTTTTGTCACTATTGAGTAGTTTGCCTATGTTCCTGTTCTAAGTTTTTATTAAGTACTTCTCTGAGGCCATGCAATGCCAGATGCAGAATCAGAAGAATGTGCTGCTATGGCTGTGAAATCCTTTTCCTGGTCTGGTAGTGGACTGCCGTTAACGTGGAAAACGCGGCAGGTTTGTTATGGTCAGGATGGCCCAGGAAAATGCTGAGATCCAGCATTTGTGGCTATTTGAAATGTTACAGTTGAAGTAACAAATCTGTATCAACATGTTATGGGTTAAAAAAAATCTGTTGTGAAAAGAGCTTGGGCAACTTTTTCAAAACAAAGTAGCTATCCCCTTCACAGAAGCCAGTCTCTGGGAAGATCTCCAAGAGCTTGCAGCTTCATCAGAGCCTGTCCTTACCCTGGACCAGGGGACAATGTACTAAATACTTTAGGTGCCTGAGCAAAGGCTACAAGGTCTCCCAGGCATCTTCTGAGCTTGTGGCCATTGGAGGGCACGCCCTTTCTTCCCAGCAGAATTCTGAGCTTCACTTGGTGGATGTTCAGCCCAGTCACCACCATTCCAGCATGCCTCAGTTAGCCAAGATTTCCATCAGCAATCTTGCTTCTGCACTCTTCCCCTGGGACTGCTCTCTGAGCACCCCATATCCTCTGGGTAATCAGGCTTTTGTGGAAATGAAACGCGGAGTGCTATCATGGTAAAAAAAAAAAATTCTTGAAAAGTCATAAACCTGAATTCTAACGAGATTTACTAGCTCTATGACCTTGGGAAAGGCAAACTCCTCTGAGTCTCAGGTTTATTACTTCTGCAATGTGGATAATGATGCCTGGTGCTTAAGGCTGTTGGAGAATTTAAATGAGATACTGTATCTGGGGTTCCTAGAACAATGCCTTGCACGTGCAGTTGCTGAACGAGTGTTGGTTCGCAAAGTTTTAGAAATCCCTGTCTGAGGATTGCATGTTGGAGAATCAAGGGGAAAACCCTTTCTGAGCCTGCCATGTTACAAGTGTCCTATTTCTTTGGAAAGAAGCCTGACTTTAGAGTTGGAGACTTAGAAATTTCCATTCACTGTTGTCCTTTGGGCTTCAAGAATTTTAGCTTTGCAAAATGCATTGCTAGTGAGGCAGAATACCTTACTATGGCAACAAATTCAGTGACCGGAATACCTTGCTGATTTTTGGCAGTTTATCCATCAGTAAGTGTTCTTAAAAATAACATGCATAAGAGTTACAACAGCTGCCAGTTTTGAGAGCTTTTTCTGCTCCAGGCATGGTGCTAACCTCTTTGGTACAACTTCTCACTTATTGCTCTCTGCAACACCATGAGATGGGTGCTTCTCTCCCAGTTTTACAGATAAGGGCCCTGAGGCTCAGTGAGACTGAGTAAATGACTCAAGGTCACACCAAGATAACAAAAGTAAGACTTGAACATCAAAATGTGTGATTATTTCCTACCTATTGACCCTCTGCATTATACCCAAAGCTATAGGGAGAGGTACCCACCGGGCAGGGGGATACTCAGAATGTCGTTCCAGCCCGGGTAAGGTGCTGTTGGGGTCAGGGTAATGACTTTGTGGAGAGAGGTGCTATAAGGAGCTTGGGGAGGATAGCTAAGTGGAAGACATGTCTGGGTAGTGATGGTAAGGCCTCCGTGGAGCCTGTGCGTAAACTCTGCCCGGGGGCATCTGCTTGGGGTGGGGCAGGACAGGGTGGGAGGTATGGGGCCTCACTCTCTGCTCTCTAGGCTGAGTGCCTGCAGGGCTGTGACTGCCTTGGGGTGGGTGCCATTTCCTAATTTGCGTAGAAGCACTCTATAAACTGACAAGAGCTCAGCATTATGTCATTTCTCAGCAACACCAGCCCAGCTCCATCAGCACAGAGAAGCTGTAATCACGGGGGTGGGAGGAAAGAATCTTGGAGAGAAAACTCAGGCCCCTTCCTTAGCAAGTGCAGTTCAAAGGAAGGTCACCATAAAACAAAATATTTGGGAAGGAAGGATTAAAAGCAATTAGGTGCCTTTAAGGACTAAAAATCCGCCAAATAGAATATTGATCTTTCTGAAAGGGCCATGACAAAGCTAGGGAAAAGTTGCCCCTCACTGTAGAAACATGCTTAGATATCCAGTAAGCAGCCACCAGCATAAGAGAAACTGTAAATATTAATGAACTGACAGGGCAAGCATTTTAAAAGGAGCTTTTTTCTCTGAGTATCTTTTGTAGAGGCGGAAAAAATCTTTAAACTTTAAAAGGATGTATTTCTCTACTGCATACTGGATTTTTTTTTTTTTTTAGGCTCTGCCTCCTGCCAGACTCTCTACAATGGACTTTATGTTCTTTGGAGAGAGAGAGACACACATGAGTGTCTGTGGAGGCAGGTCAAGCCTAAGGTGTTATGAATTTATGATAACAAAGGAAAGAAAGAGAGGCAGAGGCAAACGGAGACTATAGAAGAAGATGGATGAAGACTACCTAACTTTGTGACATGACAGAATTATCAGGAAAAAAAAATGCAAGAGTGGAGAGCTGACGGAGCTGTGGGACGCAGAAGACAAGCTTATAAATGGAGAGATGCTTAAAATGAAAATGGGAATTATGTTTGGCTTCTATGCTTGTTAAAAATAACCTGCCCATGAGTGATTTTTAACTCCTTAAAATTAATTGTTAAGGAAACATTCTAGAGAATAATGAATAAATATTTATCGCTTTATTTATTTCTATATCTTTGAAAAATATTCATGTACCTTGACATTTGTTTTGACCTCCGTATTACTTATTTGTAATCATAAAATTATCCAGAAATTAAATTGTAGTATAAATGCATGATTTCCTTTTATCTGTTGGCTACATATTGAATATAATGTCCAAGTTTGGGAGCACCAGAAAAACACTGCTCAAACAAAGATGTGGAATGACAACAATTATATGATGATATATGCCTGCTTTCTCTGTGGAGTTGCGGTGAGATCAAATAGCATTATGAACTCAATGGAATTTCAGTGCGAGAACGGATCTTTTTGTTCTGAGTTGCAAGCATGCCACGAATGTGAGGTTCACCAGGTCCTCGGTTCACTTCGCTTTGCTCAACATTGTTTTGTTTTAGCGTCGATGAGCTGCTGTAGAAAGTTAACTCTTGTTTATATCAATTATCGCATGGAAAAATTGGTTTTGTTGTATGTGTATGTGGTTTTGCCAGTAATGTTGGAGAACTTAGTAGCAACATTAATTGAGGGCTTACTGTACTCTTACTTATCCGTGTCTCTGTGCATGGCCATGCTTTACATATTGGCAAATCGAAATAAGAAGTCATCAGTTGTTTTCAGCTGGGCTCACCGAGCCATGAGGAAATCAGCACTTGTTTCTGAGCTGTGTTCTTTGGGCATTTCCTGGTAAGTAGTTCTTTTACAAAATTTACCGCTTGAAGATGATTGAAAACAGGCAAATCTACCTAATGATATAGGTCCCAACTGGGGGACTAAAAACCAAATATTTCCTGCTAAGAATGTTTGATTACTGTAAAATATGTAGAGTGGTTTAAGATAGATTTCACACACCTAATACAATTTATTCATTCAAAAAATATACAATTCAGTGGTATTTAGTATAATCACAGTTATACAACCATCACCACAATTAATTTTACATTTTTATTACCCATAAAAGAACCCCCATATTCATTAAAGATCACTCTCCATTTTCCTCCTCCTCACAGCCCATGGCAACCAGTAATATACTTTATGTCTCTATAAATTTGCCTATTTTGGACATTTTGTATAAATGCAATCATATAATATGTGGTCTTCTGTGAGCAGCTTCTTTTGCTTAACATGATGTTTTCAAGGTTCCTGTATGTTTTAATAGGTATCAATATTTCATTCATTTTCATGGCTGAATAGTATTCAATTGTATAGATATACTGCATTTTATTTATCCATCCATGAGTTGATTGACATTTGAGTTGTTTCTATTTTTCACCTATTGTGAATAATGCTGTTATGAACATTAGTGCACAAGCTTTTGTATGGATATAAGTTTTCATTTCTCTTGGGTGAATACCTAGTAGTGCAGCTGCAGGATCACATGCTAAGCCTGTGTTCAAGGCTTTAAAGAACTGCCATACTGTTCTACAGAGTGGCTGCACGCCATGCTGTTTCCTCACCAGCAGTAACAGGCCCCAGTCTCCACAGCCCTGTCAGTGCTTGTTATTATTATGTGTTGCAGTTTTTTTAACACAGCCATCCTAGTGGGTGAGAAGTGGCATCTCATTGTAGTTTTGTTTGCATCTCCCTGGTGACTAGTGTTTTGAACATGTGTTCATGTACTTATCGGCCACTGAATGGCTTTTAAATGTTCATAGCTTGGTAAAAGAATATCAGAAGTTTTCAGAAATGCCTTTGTAGTTTGTTAAGACTCACTGAAAAAAAATGACAAAAAAGAGTCAGAGAGAGGAAGGGGGGAGTAAAATTCTGGTAGAGATACAGAAGTGGGTCATTAATGCAGTTGTATGTCAGGAAGGATGGAGAAGAGTTACGTTCCTCTCTTTAAGAGTATGGTAAGTACACCTATAAGGATTCATTTAGCTGCAAATAAAAGAACACCTGACAGGCAGTGGAGTAAACATTGGAGTTTTGGTTTTTGTCATATTAGAAACATGGAGAAGGGTAGGCGGTGGCTGCCGTGGGCTTGGTTGCCTGTCAGAGCCCTAAGGTGGCTGATGGGTTACCACATGCTATACGTGCTTTCAAAATAGAAGACAAGATAGAATGAGGGACTGTCCTAGTTGAATGTATTTTATTTTCTGTGGAAGGTAAAGGCTTGTCTCAGAACCCCAGTAGAGACTTCTGCTTACATCTCATTAGCTGTGACTGTTTCACATGATCACATGGATTCTATAGAGGAAAAAGGCTTTCTGTGGATTTAACATTCCTAGTTGGAACTAAGACATGACCTATCATATAAGCCATTTGAGACCTTTATTAGGACACTGGTTCTTTCTTTAAAAAATCTTTATTGAGGCATAATTGATATGCAACCAACTATACGTAGTTAAGGTGCATAATGGGTGAGTTCTGGTACATGTCCGTATGTGCTCAGGAAACCATCACCACGGTCAAGGTGATAGATGCAGCTGTTGTCCCCAAAGTTTCTCATGTCCCACTGTAGTCCCTTCCTCCCAGACCACTGCTTACCAGTTCTGGTAGATTTTTTTTTTTTGTAGATTCCATAGGATTTTCTGTGTAGATGATTATGTCATCTGCACTTAAAGATCGCAGTTTTTCTTCTTTCTAATGTACATGCTTTCAATTTATTTTCCATGCATTATTGGACTTGCTGGAATCTCAACAACAATGTTAAATAGACATATTCAATATCTGTAGAATTTGTTGTGATGCCACTTCTCTCATTTATGAAATTCATAATTTGTTGCTCCTTCCTTTTTTTCTAATCATTTTGGCTAGAGATTTTTAATTTTATTCATCATCTTAACCTCCAGGTATGATTTTGTTGTTTTTCTGTATTTCTTCTGTTTTCTGCTTTATTAATTTCTGCCCTTTTAAAATCTATTTTTTTCTTATGCTTCCTTTATGTATTACTAGCTCTTATTTTTTTGAGTTCATTATGATGGAAGCTGAGGTCATTGACTTGAGACATTTCTTGTTTTCTAATGTAGATGCTTGGTGCTACGGATTTCTCAGTATTGCTTTCGATGCTTCCCACAAATTTTTATTCGTGTGTTTTCACTTGCATCTAGCCAAATGACTTAATACATTTTTTTTATTTCTTCTTTTAAGCAAAAGTTATTTAAAAGTGTATTATTCAGTTTCCAAATATGTAGGGGAACTTTCAGTTATGCTTCTGTTATTCATTTATAATTGAATTATGTATTGGTCAGAAAATATACTCTGTATGACTTGAATCCCTTTAAGTTTATTCAGACTTTTGTGGCTAATACATATATAGTCTATCTTAATGCATATTCTGTGTGCACTTCAGAGTATACATTCAGCTATTTATGGATGGAGTGTTCTATCAGGTCAGATTGGTTGATGGTTTTATTCATGTCTTCTATAGCATTACTAATTTTCTTCCACCTGTTATTAAGAGAAGAGTGTTGAACTCTCTGGCTATGACTGTGGACTGAACAGTAGAGGTCTCAAGGATCATATGATACTCACTTATTCGTTACTCCATAGTGCTGATTGCGGGGATGCACAGATGAGTAAGGAAAATGCGGCCCCTGTAATCATGCGGCATAGAGTATATTGTTATAATAACTCTGGTCCACATTCTCAAACATTCCCGCTGGTCCTCCCTAATCTGGGCTCCCCCCATTCTATACCCAAGTTTCTGCAAATATATTTTTGCTTAACTTCTTTCCCTCACTGAGCTTTTCTTTATACTAGTGTCTGGCTAGTCTTCTAAGGACAATTTTTATTATATTCCTTCATGCTTGGCCATCCAGGCTGTTGTACATGACTCATGTAGTTGCCATGCTTATTTGTCACCGACACCTTGCATGTCATAAAAGAAAAGAACTCTTTATTTGCTTTCTTACAGTTCTTCCCCTCCAGGCTTCTCTAGTTCCTTTTGAGATAATCTGTGAACTAGCCATGCTGTGTTAATCCCGACCTTCCACCCCTTCTGGATAGAAAAGAGTGGTCTGTCCCCTCCAGGTCCAGATCATCTCTTCCATTCCTGACCTCTGCATTAGGTACAGTTACATGAGGTTAAACATGTTTTCAACTAATAGGCCACTTGTAAGAAGCGGATGTTTTTTTTTTAAGATTTTTTATTTATTTATTTTAGAGGAGAAGGGAGAGAGGAAGAACGATGTATGGTTGCCTCTCACATGGCCCCCACCGGGGACCTGGCCCACAACCCAGGCATGTGCCCTGACTGGGAATCAAACTGGGACCCCCTGGCTCCCAGCCCGCGCTCAATCCACTGAGCTACACCAGCCGGGCAAGAAGCGGATATTTTTAAGGGCAGAGATCATTTGTTGTTTCTACCTCTTCATCATTTGGTTATACACATAGTGGGAAACGAGAAACACCTTTTGTTGAACTTAGTGGAAATGCTGTTCTTATTTTTAAAGCAGTTACCATCATTTCTCTCTGAAAAGGCATTACCCCAAAATATACATATAATATTTATATTTCAGTAAGAGACTATCTCTTAAAAAGTGAAAGAAAAAAGAAACACAACACTACCACCACATTTCTCTGCAGTTACCATTTTATGACTCACCAGGGGGAAAAGGACTTCTGAAAGGTAGGAAGGAAGCAACTTATCCTAAGCTTTAAATTATTTAGTCTCCAGAAGATTTAACATGGCATCTATTTTTAATCTTTAAAATCTTCCTTCTCTTTAGCCAGGATCAATTTTTATAAAGTCCAAAACACTGTAAGGAAAACAGTTTACTATACCTTATACCAGTGGTTTTCCACCGGTGTGCCACATGAATTTTTAAAACAGGAAATACCTGACCGTCTGGTCAGAGGCACGGACCCCTTTCCCCTTAGGTTGTCAAATGGAAAATTGACAACAGCCGGCACAACAAAAGCCATCCAGTGTGAACGAATCAAACTTAACTCCTTTTTCTGTGTGTGTCAGATTGGCAGAAAATATATTTTTGGTGTGCCACAGAATGTTAGTAATTAGGTGATGTGTGTGCCATGAGATAAAAATTTTTGAAAATCACTGCCTTAGACTTCTTTGAACATTTACTCCGTTGCTCATATCAGCAGGAGTCTTCTTGGAACAGAACAGCAATTTTTAGGACCACACATGTTTTATACAATGTTGCACATTGTTTTCTTCTTATTCCGAGTTAGTTTTTCAGAAGAAGGGGATAGAGCACTCCTCATCTCATAAAAAATGAACGTCACCCTGTGGCCTAAATCAGTCGCAGGGAACAAGTTTTCACAAAGAAAGGAAAGACAGTGAAGTGCATTTTTTACAGTTTCCCGCAGTGTGAGTGCAGATATATGTTAAAAATAACAGCAACAACAACAAGGACTATTTGAGCTCTAGTAGGAAAATAGGAGAAAAAACCTAACAATTTGGGTTTGTCAAAGATTTTTGTACGACACAAAGAACACAAAACTATAAAAAACAATTTTTGCCTCTTAAAAGCGCAGTGAAGAAAATGAAAGGCTGGGAGAAGATATTTGTAAAACAGATATCAAACAAAGGACTTATATCTGGACCCTATAAAGAACTTTTATAATTCAGTAATAAGAAGAAAAGGAACCCATTGAACATGGGGCAAAGACTTAAACAAACGTTTCAACAAATGACATACACAACTGTAAAATAAGCACGGGAAAAAATGTTCAATCTCATTAGTCATTGGGGAAGTGCACATTTAAATCACAAGGAGATACCTCGACAGGCCCCTGGTCCAGCTGAAGTTAAATTTAAAAGCCTGAAAATGCCAAGTGTTTCTGAGCGTGTGGAACAACTGGGAGTCTCATACTTAACTGGTGGGAATACAAATGGTACTGCTGCTTTGGAAAACAGTTTAAGTTTCCTAAGAAGTTAGACATACATCTGCTTAACATATGGCCCAGCCATTGTACTCCTAGGTATTTATCCAAGAGTAAAGGAAACATATGTCCACTCAGAAAAATGATACATGAATGTTCCCTGGAGCTTTCTTTGCAATAGCCCAAACCTCGAAACAGTGAAACTCCGGCCACAGAAGAATGGACGAACAAACGGTGATGGACCCATACAGTGGAAAACTACTCAGCCATAAAACCAGCGGCTGATGCATCAGCACCATGGACGGATCTGTTTTTGTGCTGAGTGAAAAGAGCCAGGCAAAAAATGAATACATACTGTTTGATTCTCTTTATATAAAATCCCAGAAAATGCAAGCTAACTTACGGCAGCCTGCAGTCCACGTCAGTGGTTTGCCTGGGTTGGAAGGGGGAGGTTGAGGAGGCATGCGAGGGAGAGCGCACAGCGTGATACGTTCATCAGCCTTGTTGCGGAGGCAATTCCACGGGTCTGAGCATGTGTCAAAAATTACCCAAACCTGCCCATGAAATGTATGCCATTTAGTATATGTCGAGAGAAACTCAATACATCTTTAAAAATCTATTCCATAAGGATAGAGAAATGAGCACTTTGCAGAGCATTTTACTCAAGAAACTTCCCTCAACGTTACCAACCTGGTACATTTGCTGTAAAGGACTCTTGCAAAACTTGTTGCTCTTTCCCTAGGTCTCCACTTGTCTTATATCCACCTATGACAACATACAGGCCTTTCTCAATTCTCAGAAACCAGTGTGTTGTTTTTAACCAGAATGCAGATTTTGAAGATGACTTCACTCTTTAAAAAGTTGTTCTGGAATTTTTACCTTTCCTTCAAAGTCATGGCAACTGCCCCGTCCAGAGGCAAAGACGTCCCATAGTCCTGCGATAGTTTCGTCATGGCCTTCCGAGGAGCGGCCAGGATCTGACACCCTCTTCTGTGGTCGGCATTTCCGTTATAAATTGAGGACACGTTGAGGGGGCAGGCTTTGTTGAGGTTGTAGAAATATGGCTGCGAAAGGCCCATCGTTACAGTGTTTCGAGGAATGGTGAGCAAATGTGAAGGCGTGTGGAACATCGTACGCACACTGGGTCTGATACCTCTGCCCCTCCCCCAGCCTCCAGGTCACTTTTCAGAGACATTTTGAGGCGTACGTGGCCAAGAACATTCTGTCTCCCTCTGTATTTGGAATGACATCAGCACAAGAACATCTGTATGCCTTTCCATTTTAGGAACATGATCACACTTTCTAAATGTTTAAAAAAAATTGAAGAGCACCACATGTAGGTGATTGTTAAATTTATGTACAATTTACCCCCACCGCAAAGTGCCAAACACAACGCTCATGTGGAGAACACTGGACTTTAATTTGAAAAGTTGTAACTTTCCCAAGCCAAACATTTCGATCTGAGAAGCCAATGTATGTGTTGGTTTGTAAGAGTTACAATGAAGCTTCTTCACCTAAGACAGCCGTCTTTCATCCTTAATGACCTGTGTTTATGGTAACGTAAGTACTTGGGCAGATGCCAGTCTCCATAGTGGTGCTCAGCTATGTGGGTTTATTTAGGGTATTAAAGTGACATTTCATCCCTTGATTGCTACTCAAGTGACAAGACGCTGTTAAAACTATTTTAGGGCATTATAAGGACAGACATATTCTGCCTTTATTTGATGACCTTTCCTGTGCTTAAATAAGATGCACTTCCACATAACAATTAGGTGAAAATACTAGGTAAATGATACACTAGAAAGACTGATAAAACTGTAGCACAGTAGAAGCAACTGACGAATATTTATTTTTATGCCCACTGTATACGCAGGATTTGGGAATACATTCCCTGTCTTCAAGAAACTCATGGTTGTACTGAGATGCTTAGGAAATTTTTAAACTTTAACTAACTTTTATTTATGAAAGATTTATGAAGCAACATCTTACGGGCTATAAAAAAAAAAGTTAAAGCCTGAACCCTCCTAAAGGATTTCTACAAATGCAAATACTGTTTAGTAAGGCTGTGGCTGCTTGTGCCACGATTACATTAAATCCAACTGTGTCTGTAATTAATTAGGAGTGTCTCCAGACCCTGTCAATACTGCCACATCCTGAAGCCATCTGCCCAGGTTTTAAGATGCTAGTTGACACTGAGTTCCCACGTAGTATTCTGATAGCGTTTGCCGAGTTACTTATGGTCAGTTTCAATCAAGTGCAAGGAATGCATGTCTAGCAATAGAATTTGGCTCTTAGTTTGAGGGGTAAGATAAAGTTCCTCCTTCCAGAACTGTGAAGAGTGTGAGTGATGTAAGTCACAGCGTAATAGGTAGGGCCTGTTGTCTGTCTGTTCCTCATTTCCCCCATGGGTAAAGGAGGTCATAATAGGATCTGCAGTTGCTGAGTTAAAGTGGTTCTAAACAGTCCTTGGTCCTGAGTAGGCATTTAGTAATTGTTATTCTCATTTTAAAACATTTTACTACAAATAGGTAGAGAAGGCTTTAATGGTGACGTTTCTTCAATATGTTTTGTTCCATTGTACATAACTAAAACTTCTTAGTGTAAGGTAATGCCTTTTACTGTGTGTTTTGAAGGGCATCTGTCCTCTGGATCAGTTAATACATATTATGTGAAAAAAGGGGTCCTGTGATTAAATATGGTCAGGAAACAAACCTCTGATTAACTACAATAATGTTAATTAGATTTTATTGCTGCAAGAGTTCTTAGAGCCTTGGATATAATGATATGCATTATGACTATACAGCAGGGTTATTAAGTAGAACTTCTGTGTTAAGGTCAAACTCTTTTTGATGCAATTTGTGTGTTCTGATATATTAAGGAGACATCATCTTTTGTTTATCAGTCGAGGTAAAATGTCTAAAAGTACCATATCTCCTGTGGCCCAATCTCCCCCCCCCCCTTAACTGTCTAACATGGAGGAAGCCATTAGTATGGGGAACTCTGAATTATTTGAAAACTATATATGTCTATCACTGGCTTATGGCAGAACTGAAATTTTTAGTGTGTGGAGTAGAAGTTCCTAATAGTTTAGGTGCTTATGGCTGCAAGTAACAGAAAAAAACTGAAAAAGGGACAAGTGAGAAAATATCTCATTTTATAAGATTCTAGAGGTAGATTCCAAAGTGGGTTTGATCCATCAATTACGTGACTTGTCACAGATCCTCGTTCTTTCTACTTTTCCTGTCTGTGAGCCTTAGCATGTTGGTTTGTCCTCTTGTGTCAACTATGAAGTTCAAAGCATCACACCCCCAAAACAGTGAACAGTTAGAAAATTGGAGCACCTGGTATTTTTCCTTTATTCAGAATAGGAAGATAGTTCTAGCATTCCCCACACAAATGTTGCTTCCTATTTTATTGGTCAAAATAGGTCCATAAACCCTTATAGCCATTTCTTTGCAAAGAGAAAAAACTCACCATGATTGGCTTAGAATAATCAAATCCCCGACCCCCAGCTGAGGACTAGTCCAGCCCCTCTGAAGGATGTCACCATCCTGGGCAGAGGTAACAAACCAGGGTTCTTTCAGCAAGGAAGAAAGTGAGAAATTACTATTAAATATTTCAACCAACAGTGTTCATTACAATGTCTCACTGGACTCAGATTTTGTTAACCCCCATAACATTGTGGGTGCTATTTCCCAACTCCATAACATTAAAATTGTCACATAAGTATAACTAACACCTGACTCTCACCTTGGGGGAAGTAAGAAGCAAGTTCAACACTGAGCCTCATCTGATACTTGAAACTGAAGAACAGGTTGTTACTTTTAGCAGGTTTGACTTGGTTTTGATTTATTGGTGACCACTAACAACCCTGAGTTTGCATTTTTATAGTTTTTTTGCGTTTCACACCACAAAGCCAAACTCAGTCAGTACTGAAAAGGAAATAGCTGTGAGTGGACACTGCATTTGTAATACTGTGAAAAAGTATTTGGGACAGGAGATGAGACAGATTGAAATTACTAGTCTTTCCCCTCCTGCTATACAAATTATCTGGCTCTTAGCCAAAACTGTATACTTTCCATTTAAGCATTGCATGTCCTATGTTGTGGAAACTTCAAACTTAAAACTCATGTATGAGGCATGTATTTAAGTCAATATATAAAACAGCAAACTGTATTTGTGAAGCTGTAAACAGCTCATTTTGTACACCAGCGGTTTCTCTTTTCCTGTGGTCAGATTCTTCACACTTCCCATCAGTGGAGCGGGTGCTAATGCCTGCCGCTTTGTGAATTAGGCACTGCTGGTTGTCAATGTCAGGGTCAAAATGAAGTCCATGGAAAACATTCTTGACAGCTTCTGCTGATGGTGTTGTTCTCTCCAGATTTACCCCTCAGAGCTCGGTGATTGGAGCAATTGGGTAACCACAGAATTTCCTTTGGATGCAAATGTTCCTCCTTGCAAAACATAATCTTGCAAGCTTCTTAAGTCTCATGTAAGAATCATAAGAGATACAATTTTGAAGGAAGATGTTTTTTTAAATAAGATATAAGGAGTAAAGGAACTTTTCCCCTTAACTACCAGTACTATATTTTATGTTATTATATTCAAATGATGAAAATAATGTAAACAAATTATATACAGCTTTTCAGTTTCACAGAGAATTTTCACACTTAAAAAAATTTCCTCTTCACCCAAACTCTGTAAAGTAAGGTGGTTGTTTTAATGAATTGATAGATTAGAAAGTGCAGGCATGAACATGGAAACTGGTTAGCCTGTACTTTCATAAGCATTGCGTAGTTTGATTTAATTAATTGTTTATATCTGATGTTGTTCTTTACAGCAAGAAAGACCAAGGGGTTTTATTGTTCTCATTGTTTCCATTTCCTAGCTGGAAATCCTAGATTGGGGAATTTTGTAGTAACTCATCCATTTTTGTGCAGCAACCGAATAGCACAAGTCCAGGAACTGCTAGCAACTACTGGGTAGAACCGTAACAACTCCAGAATGGCAGCTTTGAGGGATTTAAGAGCTCTGAGAGTAGCCACACCTCCATCCAAAAGCCAACCCTGCAGCTGAAACTACGTGTGACCTGGAGCAAAGAACTCAACCTCTGGGTTTCATTTTTTGTCCCCCTTAACTGTGGGAATAAGGTCATATCTCCACTCTAGATGGTTGTGAAGATTTAATGAGATCATGCCTAAAATGCTCAGCACGTTGCATGGCCCATGAAAATCTCTATCAATGCCAGTTACCTCTAATGTTTCCGGTGATACTATGACTTTAAAAATGCTTAGAAAGATTATTCTTGAAATCAGAATTGTCTTAGCTGTACCTGGTAGTCTGACTTCGCTCCTGAATGGAGTTTTGCACAGATGTGAAGATGGTGGTATGTGCTTATATCAGATTTGCTATTTTTAATAGGCTTGTTTGAAAATTCACTTTGATCCTTTAACACGTATCTCCCTTGGTGTGTGTCACTGAGCACTGCCATAACCTGTCACTCAGAGCTGTCTGGGTGAGCTCGAACACATTAATGCACACACACACTTTCCAGGCACCGTGCTATGGGAGACGAGATGGTGGGATAAAGAAATGCTATGATTTTCATTGTCATGATGCCTGAGTTTGCACCCAGGCAGTCTTACCGGTGGCTCTGACCTTGGGACTCTATGCAACTGGACTTCAGCCAGCAAACCTGCATTTGCATTTGTATTTTCACTAGGAACCTTTTGGAAATGTTCTTTCTGTTTCTGCTTGTAAAAACCCAGCTTGTACATTTCCCCGTGGTGACTAGGGTGGTAGATTTGTTAGTATTGTCAGAACCTGGTCTATCCCTGCTGTTTTCATTTTAGAATTTTACTAGCATTTGACTCCTGGGTGAGCAGGAAAGATTCTTTCCTCTTAGAAGCAAAATGATCACCCACTTTATCTCCTAAAGTTAATGTTGTGAGATTAAGGAAATACAGATTCAAAGACCTCCATAGCTAAATGAGGCTCTGGGGACCATTTCATCAATTGTTTTTATTTTAGAGGCAGGGAAATCGAGGCTCAGTGAGGGAGAGGGGGTTTCTCAACGGGCCAATCAGACTAGTACCCAGGTCTGCTGACTTCCCGTTCTTCACAGTTTCCACGAGTAGCATGCTTCCCCTTGTAACCAATACCTATTAAAAAAATTAAGAACTAAAGGGAATATCAGCCAACCACTTATTTGATAAACAGGGAGATGAAGGCTCAGAGTATTTCAGCAAAGCCCTATAAGGACAGATAATGGCGGAAGTAAGATTAGAATTCAGGTTTCTAGACTCCCAATTCAGTGTTCTGTCCAATCACATCGCTTATGCAAACATGCCTGTAAAGGGAATTCACTCTCACTGATAGTTTTTGGATGTTGTTATTGCCCCATTCTTCTTGGATTCTTCCTTTTGTGTTTCTGACATGAGCCATCCTGCACACAACTTAATGCCTCTGTTATGACCCAGGGGACACCTAAAGATGACAAATCCTTTACCAAGGTGATTCATAGCTCTCTTGTGCGAGACGAGGGAGCTGGAGAGACTCTGCTTTTGTTTACTTTCAAGCCACTTGTTTGTCTTTCTGTGTGTCTAGAAGAGTCAACAGTAATCACCCCGCTGATGCATGATCTGATTAGTGGTGCCGGGGCTGCTGCTCTCCTCTGGAACGATAAATCGTATACCAGGCCTGCCCCATCCTCAGCCACGATGCCTGGAAGCCTTCCGGTTTAACCTTTGGCAGTAAATCTGGCTCATCCTCAAGCTTTCAACTACTATAGAAACCCTTTTGTACCATTACTTAAGGGCTTTCCTTAAGATGAATTAATTAGAACTGCTTAATTTTACACTATATGCCTATGTCCAAGTAAGGGTGCTCAGGTTGAAACACTCTGAGATGTATCAAGTTTTCTTTTCTCTCCCCACCTTGTTGCTCTTTTTCTTCTCTGTACTCTTAGTCCGCTTATAATTGATACAGCTTTCACTGACTTCCAGTTAAGCGTTAACTCCGCACACAGGCAGACTTGAGTTTGAAATTCTGTTCTGCCACTTATTAGCTCTGTGACCTGGAGACAATTACAGAAAACTTTGTGAGCCTCAACTTCCTTAATCTGTAAAATGGGAACAGGAATAGTGCCTAAGGGCTTATTATAATTAGATGAAGTAATTCATGTAAAGAACTTAACACAATGCCCGATCTGTAATAAGTGTTCAATAAATAGGCTCATGATGATGACGATGATAAAAGTTATGGCCTGTTTCCAAGGGCACACACTTTTATTATAGTGATGAGGTATGAAATCACTTCAGGAGACCTAATGTACAGCATGGTGGCTGTTGAGAATAATAATGAATACTCGAAATTTGCTATTACAGTAGATGTCAAGTATTCTTACCACATACACATGCAAAAACAGAGTAACTCTGTGAGGTGAGGGTATGTGAACTAGCTTGATTGTGGTAATCATTTCACTATACATATGTATATCAAAACACTGCATTACACATTTATATATATACACACAATTTTGTTTGTCAATCATACTTCAGTACATCTAGAAAGCTAGTTGTAACATGTTTTGTGTAAGTACTTTCTCTGTAAGCTTCATCAAAGTAAGAACAATATTTTGTGCTTTCTTTTCTGTTCTCCTTCTCCTCCCAGCATTTAGTATCAGTGCATATCAAGAATGAAAGAACACATACTTAGCTAATAAACATGAGTTGATACCCACTAAGTGTAAAGTGACATGCTCTTTGTCTCTGAGATAAGTATAGCTTATTTGGGTGAATGAAAAATGCATGCTTTTTTATCATACAGCAAACAGTTATCAATTGCTTATGTACTAGACCTTGTGATAGGTGCTGATAATACAGAGACAAAAGATAAATATCCTGCCCCCGACAAGTCCCCAGCTAGTATAGTTAGATAGATGTGAGTGCAGTGTATTTGTTCACATAGAAGCAGGTGTCAAAAGCAGGTGTTTCGAAAGCCCAGAGGAGGAAGGTGGGAGATGGGGAGGGAAGGGCATTCGGTGGGTGGACAGAAGCACCTTAAAAATGATAGCTGCTGAGTTGGAATGCACAACATTATGTCTCGGTATCATCAAAGTAAAACAAAATAGTGATAATAGGATGCATACATTCTTGTGTTCCCCAAAATATGTTGTGAACGGAATGCTTATTTTTCATACTTTCAGGTTTTTGCAGCCAGTAATCTTGCATCTTCCCTTCCAGCTTCGGTATTTGACAGCATGGACAACTGGTCTCCGAAATGAAAACCGGAATCCGTTGTTTTCACTGGAAGCAGTTTCAGAAGGATTTAGATGTCTATTATACTTAAAAAAAAAAGGTGAAGTGATGATTAACTTTCATAATCAGGGGCCTTGTCATCTCAAATATCTATCTCAAATAACACTGCGCATCTGCAAACCCATTATTCCAAACATGACTGTATAGAAGGTCCCGGAATGCAGAGGACTTGGGGTGGACGAAGGTATTTTTCTGTGTCTCAGTTTCACTATCTCCTAGCAGGATCCAAAATGCCACACCAACAGCCCTGAGTAAACAACCTAAACCAGGAGACACACTCTGAAAAGTACAAACTATAAACAACTCTATCATCATTACTGTTATTTTTGCCTGAAAAATTATTACAGAGAGAAACTGCTCACTCACTTCTGCCTTATCTTGGGCTTCTGGAGAATGAAATTTCCAGCAATATTTGCATTTATATAAAATTCCTGTACTGCATGTCTTGGTGGAGGCTGGTTAGGTTACAAGTGACAGATATTGATTCTATTTAATCTGAAAAGAGGTAATTTATTGGGAAACAAATAGGGGCATCTCACAGCATTGGAAAGCAGGAAGTTCAGTGAGTCTTGGGAAGGGACTGGAGGGAGGATCTGGAGCTCTTGGTGTACCTGCTTTCTGCAGCCAGAAGTGGTGCCCTCAGCTCCTAGCTCATACTAGCTCGAACCAGTCAGAGACGCCAGAGTCCCAGACGAGAGACTCTGCGGGATCTTGGGTCCTGTGTCTCTCCTGGTCTAGTCAGAGCCAGAAAGATGGGTTCATTTGGCACAAACTTGACTATAGAGGTGTGTGGGTTGGGGTATTTGCCCATATGTGCACACTACCATAGAAAAGGGACGTCATGGGCCAGGCAGATGACCCACAGGTTTTGTACCCTGGAGGAAGACATTTTAGATACCAGGGGTAGTTATAAAGATGTTCCTGTACTGAATATGGAAGGGCAATGCTTGGGCACTAAAGGACAGAGACAAGTTTGGGGTGCAGAGAGATGTATCAGATGCGGTTCCATGACTAGCCGCTGAGACTCCCACTTAGCTGCAGCCTTCTGTGAGAGCTTTGTCAGGGAGGGTGCCCAGGGGCAAAGTCACTGAGTGGGAAGGCTCCCTGATTTGGGATGTTCCCCTCAGAAGTGGCTGCCAAGGGAGCTCTGTCATTCAGAACCAGATAAGGCATGCTAGCTGCAGACTTCCCAGAAGCCTCTGGTGCAGCCGTTGGCAGAGAAGCCTCGTTCTTCGCTGCCACCTGCAATCTCCCGATAGGCAGCCCCAACCAGAACATTCCTGGTTGCTCCTTTCGTTGAGACGGCCGTGCTCAAGGAACGGCACTAGAGCTCCAGCCATGCGTCTCAGGTTGATGCTGGGGATGGGAGTGCTGGGAGAGGGGAGTCATTCAGGTGCCTTTCTCCTTCACACATAGGTCGCTTCCTCGGGTAGCATGGAAATCAAACTCGTGTTATTTCCGTCATATTTTCTCTGCCTGGCAAAGTATTTTTTGAGACAGTTCTGCATTTCTGATTAATCATCTGCTAGCAACAGCTCTTCATGCTTTGCTATCTCAGGTTCTCTGTTTTGGGGTCTTTTTTTTTTTTCCCTAATAGAAAAAGGATTTATGAACATACCTGCATTTCCAGCTTTATTACCACATTACTTATGCTAGTGTCTCTGACTAGCTAGTGATAGCTCTCGGCCCTCACCCAGGCCTCTCCCTCATTGCAGAGCTTCCCTTGCCTTCTTCCTCTGTGCAGAGAGGTGGGGGAGGCGAAGGCTAGTGGATCAAGGCGTCTGTGTTCCTTTACTTGTTAGCCGTGTGACTCGAACTAGTAAGCCTCTCTGTGCTTCCATGTTTTCCTCTGTGAACTGGATAGTAAGACCTGGAATGGTTAATAAGGATTAAAAGAGATCCTTTACGTGAACCTCCTAGAACACTGCCCGGCGTGTGGTGCACTTCGTAAATGCCGGCTGGCTGTGCTAGTTGTTGCCCGTCTCCATTAATGGCATCATCATTTACTAGATTTCTGAGTCAGACAGCTATTGCTGATTTCCCCCTCTGACACCTCTGCAGCAGTTACTCAATGTAATACCATTAGTTTATTTAATTCTCTTGGTAATACTCTCTTCATTTTATTTTTTAATTTTAATTTTATTTTTTTAATCCTCACTCTAGGACATACTTTTATTGATTTGAGAGAGAGAGGAAGGAGGGGAGTGAGAGAGAGAAAGAGAGAGTGAGAAACATCAATGTGAGAGAGAAACCATCGGTCACCTCCCACACGCGCCGCAACTGGGGATTGAACCCATAATGCTAGGTATGTGCCCTGACTGGGAATTGAACCCGTAACCCCTTGGTGTATGGGTGGACAGTCCAACCAACTGAGTCACCCAGCCAGGACGATACTCTCTCCATTTTAAAGAAAAGTGAAGCTCAGAGAGACGAGATAGATAACTTGTACAACATTTGTGTACAGTTAGTGAACGGCAGGGTGCCAGTTTATATTCATGGTCATTTGCCTCCAACGCCCAACTGTAACATTGTGACCAAATTCAGTCCGTTTTGTCTCTGGACTATCTCTGGAACAGCGTTCCCCCAGCCCCCACACCCCAGCTTCTACAGATCTCCCTTCTGACCTGGAGGCAGTTTTCTATTTGGTGTGGTTTCCGACCACAACCAGCTTCTCCTTAACCCCTTCCTCAACCTCCTCTTGAAGTTATTTTTCTAAAACATTCAGTGGATCACAAGCTTCCACTGGTTCCCCACTGATGAAACATATTAGTTCTTTACAATAAATCTTCCCAGTTCCACCCTGTTGTCCATTCTTACCACATGGTCACTGATTCTTCTGATGCCCGCGCTCTTCCACACCTCTGTGCCTTTGCACAGACTAGCGAGTCTGTCTTAGCCTCTGTTCTCCTGACCTGGTTAACTTGCTGGTCCTCTCAGGCCCTGTTCAGACTCCTACCTGTTCTCTCTCCCAACTCCTCTAATCGCAGGTTGACTGATTTATTTTCTCGGTTCTCCTAACTCTGTATTCACACACCTGCACATGGATGCACACTCACTCCTTTTCCATGTCTGTCTCCATCACTAGACTGTGAGATCCTGAAGGCAAGGAGCATAGCTCAGTCATCTTGTGGCCCTAGCCACGTCCCCTTCCCACAGCAGGCCTCCATTAGTGTTGACTGCAGGAAGAAACAAATGAATTCTCCTGCATAGGACTGTTTAAGTAACCTCCCAGGGTAGATTTGTCCTGCGCCGTGTCCAGACACAGGACCTAACATGTCTACATTTTCCATAAAAAGCAAAACAAAACCCCTTTCACACTTATTCTGGGGACTGGTAAATTTGATACAGATTTTTGGAGGTTCCAGGCCAGGGGTCACATGCATTTTCCTATTTCTCTGCCTTTTTCTTACTGTCCATCTCGTCCACCTTCTGAAGTCCTTGCTCCATGCCCTGGACTCACCCCGGCATGTGCAGGTCCAGGCAAGCAGAATCCTCCCTTCCCTTCCATTTCTTACACAGGAGGGCCTACTGTCCGTCTGCCTTCCTTGGCTTCTCTGGAACTCTGGTGGCGAACCTGTTTCTCTGTCTGGCCCTGGACTGACTTCCCATCTGCACGGTCTCCTGGCCCCACATTCCCACCTCTTTGAATTGATGACTAATGGGATCTCTGACGGCTTCCTTTTCCTGAGCTCTGCTGGGATTTTCTCTCCCTCTCTCAGGGGTATCGTGGGTGTCGTGGTCTTAATTACAGGTCTGCATGCTGATAACGCCCCGGTTTTGATCTCTAGCCTGGACCCGCCTCCTGAACTACATGCTGCTTGTTCAGCATTCCCCTTTGGATGTCTACTCGTGTATGTCTGACATGTTACACGGCCAAGGCCAGACTGGACCTGTGGTCGCTCCCTCAGCCCTCCCAGTGTTTTCAGTGAGGCAATGTGTCAGGTAGTGTCCAGTGCTGCTGACAGCTCAAGGTGTGCGACGACCGAGAGTCGACTGTTGGGTTTCCCGTTGTGGGAAGTATTAACCAATAGGGAAAGGATTGAAAGCTTGATTGGATTTAGGGAAAATTGGAGAAGAATTGGAGGCAACAGTAGAAACAACGTTTAAGAGTTTTGTGATAGATGGGTGCGCGACTTATGGGGTGATTATTTCATAAGTTGTATCAATGTCTAATCACGATGGTGTACACCTGAAACTAATAATGTCAACTATATATGCCAACTATAATTGAAAGTAAAAGAAACAAAGAGTCCTGCCGTGAAGGGAAGTAGTAGCAGGAGAGGAAAGTGGACTCAAGCAATTTTTTAAGAGATTGCTGACACAGCATTATGTCGGTGTGCTGGTAGAATCGATCCCATAGAGATGGAGAGATTGAAGAGAGGGGGAAGAACTGCTGGAGTCGTCGCCTTGACTAGGTGAGAGGCGATTGGCTCTGGGACACAAGTGGGGTGCGCTGGCGCAGAAGCCAAGCAGTTTATCTGTTGCGACATGAGGGCAGGGGTAGTGAAGGATCTGATTGAGTGAGTGCCGTGTGAGGAAAGAGTTAGATGGGGAAGTGAGGTGGCTCTCTGTGGACATTCTCTTCCAGTTGCCTTAGTTGTTTGTTTTTTTTCCCCCCCAGGGAACTAGGAGGCGAGGTCTATTAGCTGAGAGTGAGGATGCAGGGGAGGTGTTGAGAGATTGAAGAGAGAGTAGTGTTGAAAAATAAGTAGTTGTCTGGGAGGGTGAGAGAGTAATCAAGTTGGGAATAGAGAATGCTCACCTGGCCATATGGACGGTCCCTTGAGTCCTCCACACAAGAATTTAGTGAGACCGTGGCTGTGTGCTTTTCTTCATCCACGACAACCTGGCATTTACGACTGCACTATTTATGGGGATTAGCATGCAGGAGATTAGCGGAGACCTGGGACTGTAGGGCTTCTTGTGGTGACAGATGCGAGCAGGGGTAAAACGCACAGTGAGATTCGTGCTGCTGGACTTGGGTCAGGGGCAGGCAGAGGAAAGTGTGCGCACGGGGCGTGGGAGGTCAGGCTTCCTTCCTAAAGACAGGGGCAGGGCAGCCTGGGGAGGCACCGGAGTCGAAGGGCTGCTTTGTCGCTCCTGTTGAGGGTGTACAAGGCCTGGGAAGCAGGATCTCAGGTACTGAGGTCACCAGATGGAGGCAAGAATCAGAGCAGTTGAACTTTATCCAGACTCGTGGGGGCCTCCTCACCTCTGCCAGCGGAGGCATGGAGGGGCTCCAAGGCCTTTGGTGCTTTACAGGAAAAAGGTCCTCCCTCTCCTCCAAAACGAGGCGCGAGGGCCCCGTGTCCACGGTCCTTCCACTTTCCTCGAGTAGGGTTGACATTTTGTCTTCAGGTCTCAGGTAGGCCACACTCTGAGGGAAGTTTTGAGATTTGATTAATTAAATGCTGCCTGATTGGGTCCTTTGCTTTCAAATATATTTCAAACCGGTTCCTAGCAAAAGTGTCTCCTTCATTCTGTGATTTAATTGCTAAGTAAAATTAAATGGAGCTCTTTGAATAACTGGAGGGAGAGATAGTAGTTGAAGGTTCTCTTTAATAGGTTTGTTATTTGAATTTAAAATATTTGAGTTTGCCTAGTCACTGTCAGGAGTTCATGAAAGAACAATAGTGCAGACAGACCTCACAGTCTGCTGTCATCTTTCCGTCCTCACCAATGTCCTGGTGGTAAGTGAAACCCTGCGTTTAAATAAATACATTTGGGCCTAATTTCTGCCTTTCATGCTGTGAAAGAACTGTCAAATTTCAAGTGTAATGACCGTATGATTTCTTGTAATGGCACCAAAAAGCCCCCTGAAAAACAGATTTGAATGTCATCTAAGCAAATTCTCGGCGGGATGCAGACCCATTTAGAGATTACGTTCCCTTTTGGCTTTTGTACAACAAAGCAGGAGCGCGTCGCAAGGGAGCCAGCATAAAGTGGTATCTGAGGGAGTAATAGGCAGACTGATGCCTCACAGAGCCCAGGAAATGAAAAATGTTGACATCATTTTAGCTAAACTTCCCTGTTTCTGTGAGAGAATTGACCTGGAACCACTGTCTGAGATGGACGGCCGGCCGTTGACTTCAGCACATTCTCTCTCTGAGACTTTGATGTGTCTGGGAAGATGACCAGAAAGCCTCGATTTTCCCAAACGAGTTGGGTTTTCTATATTCCACTCCATTTCTTCCTGTGAAACATTAATACAGTCCAGAAATTCTAATATTTTTAACATCTCTGCAGGATCGTCAGTCCTTCATCAGATCTCTGTTGATTATCTGTTGGAGTAAGCCAACTGATCATGGAGTAAAAGAAAAAGTGTTAGAACGAAGAAGCAAAGAATCTGGGTTCTGGCTTCAACTCTGCTACCAGTCAGGGCTGGTAACTCGAACATCTTAGACTTCCAGACTTTCCTGTCCTTCCTTTTAAAATGAGGGAGTTGAAATAAATGAGTCATCTCTGAACCGTGCTTCCTGGAGCCCCAGGGCTCAGAGATGCCTCAGGGGCCACCGCAGAGTTTCCCAGCCCAGGAGGCAGGGTCTTTTCCCCACCCATTACATACATTTGTGTTTGGGGAAAAATAACCCCAAAAGCTAAAGTATCAAACATCAGTATTCTTGATAATCTAAAGATTTTTTGTAACTTTAATATCCTATCGTATTGTGATTCTTTGTCTCTTCATAAAAGCAGTTTTCAGCAAAGCTGCATATTGATTCATTTATGTATTTGAGCAAAATGCTGGTGATGTTGGTGCATATCCTAGAAGTGATCAGCTGCTTGCAGTGCATTGTTCCCTCTCCACTGTAAGTTCCACGGGGGCAGGGGTCCCGTGGCTCTGAATCATGCGGAATCGTTAGCACCTATCCCGTAACATGATGCACGGAAGATGCTCAACAAATTCTGGATGGAGGAATAAATAGGTAGATAAATGGACACATGGAATGCATCCTGATACTTTAGATTTGAACTCTTAAATGCAGCTCTGAAGCCTCTCCCATAGTTGATACAAAGTTGATACTTTGTATCAGCCCCCTTCTCTTCTTGTCTCAGTTGGTAACTTCTATGCCAGGGATACTTTTGAGCAGTTAACATCTGGGTAATTGTCCTTGATATCCCAGATGCATATGGGAAGCCTCTGGAACCATTTCAAGCTACAACTTAGAGCACTTTTTTTTTTTTTTTTTTAATAGCAGACATGGAAACATTGAATGGAGTGGTAAAAGTGATAGGAGCAGCACCCTAGTACTTCTTCTGTCCCTCTGCATTTGTTTATTAATTCATCGATTCACTTATTCATTCATTTACTCATTCAACAGACTTTGATTTTCTTCTCTGTGCTTGATCCTATGCTAGGGAATGAGCATTTACAGTCTGCTTAAATTTATTTCATTGAGATATAATTGACATACATTGTATAAGCTTAAGGTGTATAACAGGTTGGTTTGATACATGTATATATTTTAATGTGATTACCACCACTGTGTTAGCTACCACCTCCATCATGTCATGTAAGTATCATTTCTTTCTTGTGGTGGGAACAACCATGCTATGGTCTCTTAGAAACTTTGAAGTTTGCAATACAGTGTTGTCTACAAACGCCATGCTGCATGAGCTCTCTAGCCCCGAGGTGTCTACTAGTTGCTAGTTTGCACCCTTAAAGAGCCTCTCCCCAACTCCCCCAATCCCAGCCCCTGCTAACCACCGTTCTTCTCCCTGTCATTATAAATTTGGCTATTTTAGATTCTACATATAGGTGGTATCATATAATATTTGTCGTTTTCTACATTATCTCACTTAGCATAGTGCCCTCGAGGTTCATCCATGTTATTGCTAATGGTAGGATTTCCTTTTTTTCTCATGGGTTCATATATTCCATTGTGGGTAGGTGTGTCTTGCAGTGTGATTACTACCACTGTAGTGTTAGCTAACACTAAAATACACACACACACACACACAACTTCTGTGTCCATTCATCTGTTGACGGATGCCTAGGTTGTTTTTAAATCTCGACTATTATGAATAGCACTGCAGTAAACGTGGGAGGGCAGATAGCTTTTCAATGCCCTGTTTTTATTTTCTTTGGTTATATACCCACAAGTGGAATTGCAGGGCCACACGGTAGTTTTAGTTTTACCATTTTTGGGAATCCTCCATACTGTTTTCCAAAGTGGCTGAACAATTTACAACCCCACAATAGTACACAAGGGTTCCCTTATTTCCACACCTTTGCCAACTCTTGTTATCTTTTTACAGTCCTTTAAATGAGGCACACATTGGAAAAGATATTATAACAAAACCATATAAATAGATGCCATGAGAGAGATGTAAGAATGCTTTGAGAGCCACATCAGCAAGTATTCCCCTGGCTGAGAGAACTCATTAGATACATGCTCACCAACACAGTTCACCAAGAATGCCTAAACCGTTCAGACTTTTTGGTGGGTGATCCCAGGGTTGACACAGTGCCCCACGGGATGTCACAAACACATGCCCTCCCCAAACCTCCCCTCTGCCACCCTCACCGTTTCAGCCGTCAGCCCTTCCCCAGAGCACAAGAACCACAGGCCCACAAGGTTGCTTTTGAAGAAGACAGACAGCTGTCAGCTGTCATGGGGATGGAAATTACTCCTAGAGGGGCCTGCCTGACTCTCTCTCTCATGTCTCGTTGGTAGAGCGGGGTTCCGTGGCTACCTCAAACTATAGAGGAAACTGGGAAATTGAGTATTTTTGGCTTTTCAGTGGGAGGTCAGTAAGGAAGAGGGAGGTTGGAAATGCCTACCGAGGAGACACCCACTAGAATCTAACAAACGAGGCGAGTCAGGAAAGGTGATGTTTGATCTGTGTTTTGAAGGACTTGCGAGCGTTCACCTGGAGGAGAATCGAAGGAACGGACGCTCTGGGCAGAGAGACTGGGGGAGACATGCAGCACCATGGGGTCATGGAAAACTCCACGTAGCTGAGGATCAAAAGGAAGTTTAGTGGGCTATGTTATAAGTTCTTAGGGGGAGCATGGCATCAAACAACCCTGAAAAAAGGGAGGGAGGTGGATTTGTGTGCTGTGTTCATGATTCAGTAAGTCATTGTGACATCTGAGTGAAATCGGCTCCTGTTGATGACCCTGGGAAAATTAGGTGAAAGAGAAAAACCATCACAGCTTGCCCCTTAGAAATCCATTTTCATGAGAAATAAACAATTGAATTAGTTGAAAGGTGAATGATGTGTAAATATCTGTAACAGGTGGTTTTTATTAAACCAATGTTGCAGTGTATCTTCACACTAATCCTAAAGCTTTGAGAAACTTAACATGAAAGAGCTTTGTTTCAAAAATCTTCTATTTTTAGAAATGCTATTAGTGGAAGCATCAGCTCTAACCTTTTCCTTGTTCTTTCTGTGTCATGCACGTTAATTAACACTTCCACCCTGAAAGAATGTGTTTCTTCCCATGAGCTGGGGATGATGTTTTAGAAGCATGCTTTAGATTAGAAATTTTAAGAAGAACAAATCAGGATGATTTAAAAAGGCTCTTTGCGGCACCTAATTTCCAGTTTAGACTTTTTTTTCCTCCCTGATCACAACTAGTTAGAATTGATGATGTGCTTTATGAAGGATAATGAGGTTGGAACCTGTGCAGGATCTTGAGAACTAATTTGATAACCAATTAAATGATATGCAGAGACTGGAGGGGAACTCTTGTCTATGCTGAAGAGAATCAAGTTTTAAACTTTTTGGAAATTTCCTTTTGCAGGCAGTTGCATGGAATTTGGAAAGAATTCTTAACTATCCATTAAGTCAGGATTATTAAAAAAAAAAAAAACCTAACAAAGAAAAACTGCTATCCATACTTGGATTGATGAAACTGTGCTTCTTCAAAGCACTTACGATTTACCTTTTAGTAGTTTAGATTGGCTTTGCCTAACTTGTCAAAAATGATTCTGTTTCCTTGGTTACCTACTAGAACTATGTGTACGTTGTTCATTTTGCGTGTTCCATGAAAATAGAAATTTTTCTTTGGTGTTCACTTTTCACGATAATCAACTACTGTTAAGTCTTCCCCAAACTTTGAAAGCCAGTAATTAAACTTTTCTAGAAGATTCTTGTGCTTGGGACTTTGTGGACGTGCCCTTTTCATACCTATTAATAAAGCATCATAAGATAAAGTTCAGAAAAGGCTGATCAAAACAACAACAGCAGGAAGATAACTATTGCTTTCCCACTGCCAGCGTCACAAGTAATTTCATTTATTTATTTATTTGTAGTAGCCTTTGATAGAGACGTTGGAACCTGTCCTAGTAAGAATTCCAGTCCAAAATGTAGAAATAAGATTTTTAATAGGGCATTTTACATGAGTATACTGAACCCTTGGAAAATAAAGTAAATTATGTTTCACTGTTTAATATAGGGCTTAAGAAAGTATTTAAAATTGTCTTGTCACCATATCCTGGTGTTTGGGGATACATCCTATGTTTTAAAAGTTGGTATAAAGTATGATACATTTACACAATGGAACACTACGCAGCAGAAAGGAAGAAGGAGCTCCTACCCTTCATGACAGCATGGATGGAACTGGAGAGCATTATGCTAAGTGAAGTAAGCCAGGCGGTGAGGGACAAATACCATATGATCTCACCTTTAACTGGAACCTAATCAACAAAACAAACAAGCAAGCAAAATATAACCAGAGACATTGAAATAAAGAACAAACTGACAGTAACTAGAGGAAAGTGGGGAGAGGGATAATGGGGGAACATAGGAGAAGGGCCATCAAGGAACGTGTATAAAGGACACATGGACAAAGCCAAAGGGTGTAGGTTTGAGGGTGGGAGGTGGGGATGGGTGGGGCGGGGGGCCATGGTGGGAGGAAAATGGAGACAACTGTACTTGAACAACAATACAAAATATTATTAAAAATCAGTTGGTATAAAATACAAAGGAAACATAAAAATTGAATTATTTCTAAATGGCCAGATGGATGTGCCAATCAAAAAGTGGCAGTGTAAACTAAAGTGCTAATGTTGGCGGGACCCGTGACGTTCAGATTCAGAAATTGAGTCAGAAACGGTGGGCATGAAGGAGACTAGGAGCTCAGCTCCAACCTGGGAGGTGAAGCCTGGAGAAGCCCAGGGATTCGCCCAGGTTCCCTGAATAGTAAGTGGTAAATGCAGACCACGGACAGAGCACTTCTGACTGGCTTGAGAAAGTTAACCAAGTCCAGTGCTCTTTTTATACAGGCACCTCGTAAGGGAATAAACACATTTGGTTTTTGAAACAGGCCTCACCTCACGTGTCTGAAAGCTTCAGGAGCCTCTCATTTGTCACCTAGCCAGGAAGGTAAGGCTTGTAAAGTGTTTAAGAGAAACTTTTGCATTGGGATTGCACTCTGACCCTCAGACAGTTTCCATGTCTACTGTAGCACTTAACCTTCTTACCTCCCTCTAAGCTGATGGTCTGTCCCAACTTTATGGATCGGAGACAGAAATGAGACTGTAATGCTTTAGTGGGGTTTTCTCCAAATAACAGGTTTCTCATTTGTAATTATTTGTAGATTTTCTGGAATCTGTCTTGCCTCTCTCTTTGTCCATGGGTTGGTTAAAAAAAATTACACCCTCCAGTACTAGAGATTTAACCACCTGGAAACTGTGGACTCGTGCAGGGTTTTGTCTTCTCCAAGTCCAACATTTTGATTTGAGACTTCTTATGTTGAAGCTGTTTCCATCCATTACTGTGTGCATTTTGTTGATTTTTATTCTTTGCTTGTTTTTCTAAAACTACTTTTTGAATTTATCGTGGTCATACTGGTTAATAAAATTATATAGGTTTCATGTGTATAACTCTATAATACATCATCTGTATTTACCACCCAAAGTCAAGTCTCCTGGCACCATTTATCCCCCTCTTCCCCTCTTCTGCCTGCCTCCACCCCCTTTCCTGTGATAATCACCATGCCCTTGTCTGTGGATGGACCTAGAGGGTACCAGAGAAAGCCAAGTACCGTATGATTTCACTTATGTGCGGAATCTAATAAACAAAGTCAACAAACGATGTCCGTAGATACAGAGAGCAGACTGACAGCCGTCAGAGGGGAGGGTGGCTGGAGGCTGGGTGGACCAGGAGGGGATTAAACAAAAAAGCCCTCATAGACACTGTGTGCATGTTACACAAGTCACTTTTCCTCTCTAAGGCTCAATTTCTGCACTTGTAAAAAGGGCACAGTAGTGGTAACTAAGCTGTAAGAGGTATGAATTAGATAATGTGTTTAATAAGGCTAGCCTAATTTTTTAATTTATTCATCTGATACTTATTGGGCACCCACTATATGTATACACAGTGAGGGCTCATATAAATATTAGCTGGTGGTGTTAATAATGTTTTGTCTTTAAACTCAAAAGTTATTTAGCCACATTTTGAACAATAGTATTTTAAAACTGGAAGCAATTACAGTCATCATCTTTGCCAATAGATGAGAAAGCACAGGGGGGTTAATTTGTTTCTCAGGCTCATACAACCAATTTATCTGTAATGAGCATAACCATTAAATCATGGTCCTTATAGATATAAAAACCAGGTCAGGATCTTCAACTTGGCTCCTTAGTTGTTCTGTGACCTAGACTGTGGACTTCACCTCTTGACTCTTGGTATCTTTATATGCCTTTTGGACATAATAGTACCCATTGGGATTATTATCAAGATTAAATTTGATAATATAGCATAGTGCTTGACATATAGTATGAGCTCAATAAACATTATTATTCTGTTCCTCTGTTTTCTCAAAATTTAAGATATTATAAGTATGCATTCATAAAGCAATTGTAGCATTAGAATTCTCCACATAGGTGCCGGAGTCTGTTCTCCACACCCAACACACAGTAAAGCACTGTTTCATGTGGGGCTAGCAGCTAGCGTTCTGTTGAACAGAACTACATACAGACCATCGTATTTCTCCTGAGCTCTGTGTCTGCGATCCAAGCATTTTCAACCGAGACTTTGAGCTATGATAATGTGTGTCATTGAACTAGCCAACACTACTGGACTATGAAAAACAAAGAATAGAATCTTTCTCACAACCTGATTTTTGTTTGCCGTGTGCGTTCTTGCACTCTTTGTTGCAAGAAACAGAGAAGGGGTTTCTGGAAGGATGCCGTGCCAACACTTCTTCAGCTGCGCTGTGCTGGGTTCTCGGCCTGCCTCTCTCTGCTCCTCTGGTTCCTCCAGCTCCTCCTTTCCCTTTTTATTAATGACTGGTTTTCCCACATATTCTTGTATAAACATGAAAGGATAAACATTTTTTGGAACAGCTAATTAACACTATTCTTGCAGGACAGGTTTTTGTTGTTGTTGTTTGTTTATTTTGTTTTGTTTTATTTTCAACAAGTTCTCTTCATGGGTCTCTAAACTGCCTGTCCACTGGTTGACCTTGAGTGAGCGAAACTCCAGTGGCTCAAGCAGGGCCCACCCACTGTTCAAGGGGAACCCTCGCTGCTGCTTTACTCAACAGGAGCCTCCGGGTGAAGGAGGCACCTTCCCACCCCCGGGGGAGTGAGTAAGTAGACACTTGATGGGCATGGACTACACATTAAAACAAAACTTTTTTGACTAGCCAATCAATTATGAGTTAATCACTAATTATTGGTAATGGTGGAATACACTTTAATAAAGGCTTAATAAAACACCTACCATGTGAGCTTCAGGGCTACAGAGAAGGTATAGAGATATATAAATCTTGGGCACAGTGTATTTCTTTCTCTCACTTAATTCAGCTTCAGTCAAATTTCCAGTGTGTGTCTGGTCTGAATAGAAAACAACTTTCAACTCAGTGTGGATGTTCTCTTAGGAGCAAAGGCCTTTGGGAGCGCAGAGTTCTGAGCAGGGCTTTGGCGCCTCAGATTGGTGTCAGATGCTCTTTTGCAGTTGACTTCATGTCAGCCTTGGTTCATCAGCTACCAGAGAGATGGACCGAGTATTCGTGCCAGTGTGTGACTGGGCATGTGTGAGACAGGGTGAAAATGTGTAGATGTACGTGCTTTTGGAGAGGATGTCTTTCTTTGTCTCTCATGACTTGACTGAAATCCTGAGAAGAAAATGTTGTGAGAAACACAGCTGCTGTATTTCTGTAGCTGCTGCACATCTTCTTGCGAGAAGGCGGTGGTTTCCCCGGCAACCATGTTGTAAGTCACTCCTCATGGCCTTGCCCAGTCTCAATAGAATAGAACTCACCACTAAGTTGTGTAATAGGCTTCTTTGCAGAATCTCAGCCTTCTTTTTGTGTTGTGGTAAAATTCACATGACATAAAATTAGCCATTTCAACCATTCGAAAATGTACAATTTGGTGACCTTTAGTACATTTACTATGTTGTGCAACCATCATCACTGTAACCTCTTTGTAGTGATTATGGTAACCAGACTGTATTTTATTTTTATTTGTTTGCTTATTGATTTTATGTTTATATGTATAATGCAATATTTTAAACAGAGTAATTACCTTCTATATGCTCATGAAGGATGTAGGTGAAGCTATTTTCCAGGGAATTTTTTTAACAGAAAGGATTATACTCGTGACCCACCAAGCTAAGAGAGAAGGAGAGAGGTGGAGCACAAGAGCTGCTGCCTCTGGCCTCACTGTTTGACTTGGGATTTTTATGATGATAGTCTCTTAATAAAACCATACTCTCAAAGAAATAGGATAAAGGAGCATGTTATCTTTTGACCGCATATGTTCCTCTTATGTGTCAAACATCATCTTTTATTTTAATTAGCTGTCAAACCATGTTTATTTTTGTGCAGATGACACCTGCTTACAGGTTAGGACACTCTGCCACTTGCTAATCGGACAGCCTTGAGCATGACGGTTTCCTTCTCCGGGTCTCAGTTTCTTCATCTGTGAAACGAATGGAATTTACTCATTCAACAGAGGTCCAAGTGTGTGCCTGGTACTACGTTACACACTGAAGATCCTGTAAAAGTAAAAAACCAGCATCTTCGCTTTCTTGAAGGGGTGTGCAGAAAAGTGCATGTTAATGATGAAAGAATTTCTTTATGATATAACATTGTGCCAACCAAAAGTATAGTGATTATTACTATTCTTCCCTCTGTATGTTTCAAGGTGTAAAAGAAAAGAAAAATCTTTCCCCCCAGACAACGGAGATGAAGCTCTTTACTCTGGCCACATAGGCTATTTGATTAAGAAAGGGTAGACGTAGTTAGATGGCCGTCACACCCACTAGGGTGGCCATATTTGACTTGGGGTGATGGGCACACAATGCAATATGGAGATGATCTATCATAGAATTATGTAATTGAAGCCTATATAATTTTATTAACTGATATGACCCAAATAAATTTAATAATAAAAAGGGAAAAAAGATAGATAGCAGAAGATGTGGAGATATTAGAGCTCTTAAGTACTGTGGGTGGAAATGTAAAATGGTGCAGCCACATTGGAAAATGGTTTGGCAGTTCCTCAGTATATTAGGCATAGATTGATTATACTATCAGCAATTTCACTTCTGGGTGTATATACTCAAGAGAATTGCAAACATACATCCATAGAAACACTGGTACGTGAATGCTCACAGCAGCATTATTCACATAGCCAAACATTAAAAATAGCCTCAATGACCATCATTTGATGAGTGGGTAACTATATCCATTTATTGGAATGTTATTTAGTAATAAAAAGAAATGAAGCACTGATACATGCCATAGCAAGGATGAACCTTGAAGCATTATGCTGAGTGAAAGAAGGTAGACGTAAAAGGCCATATATTATTTATATAAAATATTCAGCATAGGCAAATTGGTAGAGACAGAAAGCAGATTGGTGGTTTCCATCTGAGGAGAGGGAGAAATGGGGTACAGGGTTTTGGGGGGTTGATGAAAATATTCTGGATTTAGTGGTGATGGTTGCAGAACTTTGTGAATGTACTAAAAACCACTAAATTGTATACTTTAAAAGGATAATTTTGTAGTATGTGAGTTATATCTCATTTTTTTTAATTTAAAAAATGACAAAAGAATAGAGATTCATCACAGTGGCTTTTATTCTTCATCTGTGTTCCCAGGAGCTTGGAAAGGAGGGCAGCTGCCCTAAGAGAAGTCATTGAAATGAGCACTCTCTTCATGAGGGTTCAGTTAGAAAAGCAGAAACCCGATGTGACATATGTAGGATTTAGTGTGTATATAGATTCAACTCCCGCAGAGGCAGGGGCTGGTCAGATAGTAGATGGGAGGCTGTTGCTCTGGTGTCTTGTGTCAGAGTGTGGAGTTGGCCACGCAGGCAGTTGGGAATGGAAGGTGGATTTGAAACAGGGGAAGCATGGACAAACTAGAACCAGAGAGGAAGGACCAGAGCCCAGAAGGACAGATAGACACACATAGATCTCTCATGGCTTCCACGCCTGCAGTTTTGATGTTAGGGATAGCCGGTGGTAGAAGCTGGTGCCCTTCATCCAGTAACTAAACACTCACAAGCTGCAACAGACAGTGGCCCGTGCCCTGCACCGACCTTCCCAGCATGAAAAGGCGGCTACTGTTTCACCTTTGGCTTCCAGGTGCCAGGTGCGATGTCTTCTGTAGCTAGTGCAGCGGGATGGGAATTCTGGGAATCACAGCTTCTGTTTAGCTAATTTGGCACATTAACAGATATGCCACAAACACTAACTGGATCTTTAAAAAGACACAGAAATCATGTTAGACAGGAGCAGATTCCTAGCCAGAGTAAAATCATTTTATGTTGCATATGGTATATGCTTGGTAGTTATTAGCTAGTATTAGTTTTGTGAATATGTGTGTTGAGTGCAGCTGTCATAAGGGACATTGGACAACAAAGGAGGCTTAGAAGAAGGAGTCATAGAAGGGAGCTGTGGCAGGACCTGATCTGTTTCCTTGACAGGCAGTACCAGCTCTGAGCACACCTGGCTCTGGAAAGTATGCAGCCAACTCTCCACATACCAGTGAGAAGCCCATGGAGACGTTATTTGATTCATTCACTGCTGTGTCCCCAGTATTTAGTGTGATATTTATTATATAGTATATATTTAGTATATAGTTCAGTAAATATTTATTGAATTAATGAGTGACAAACACCATTTAAAAGTTACTGCACTTAACAGCAACAATTCTTTCAGAGTAAGTTCCAATTGCCATTTTACAGAGGAGGGCATTGAGGAGCTAAAGATTTTGCTGGACCTGCAGAGAATCAGATAGCAAGTGCCAGATTCTGGACAATGTTTTTACATCATTTGAAGGGACACACTGGCTGGGTTGAACCTGGCGAATCCCTGGTCCACACGGTTATTTCTCGCACTGGTTTATGCTCAGGTTCTTAGGGAGCCCTGTTTCCGTTGCTCAGCGCCAGTCAGTGCAGGTGAGCCTAGACATTCGGCAGCAGCATTTCTGAGCTCCTTCGGGCTGAGAGCCAGACCCCAGGCTCTGACACATTCGCCAAAGTAATCACCATGTGGCTGTCTCTCTGCTCTGTCAGGTGGCAGTTCTCTGTCTTCAGATTTCAAAAGATGCAATTTACCTGCCACCAGAGTAGGAACCCAATAAATACTTGTGAAATGAAGGAAGGAATGGATAGGTAACTTACTTCCTAAATGTATTACAATAGAACACATGTCCTACTGCGGCTAAATCATTAGTAGTGTCTTCATTCGTGAAGGACACAGGAAGAACAATTTCATGTTTTAAATCATTGATTAGCTCGAGGCTAATCATCTGGTGACAGTCTGGGAAGGTGGGGGATAATCTGTCTGCAGTTCTCCAGATGCTCCAAACGGGTCCCCTGCTGAACTCTTTTAAGGAACAAAGTGTATCTTTCTTCTCTCCTTTCTAAGTGGAAGTCTAGTTTCAGCCTGTGAATCATTAAATGCCAGTGATGCCCATAGCTATTTCATCCCAGTAAAACTTAAAAAGAGTTGGTTTGCTTAGCGCACACTCAGAAGTTGGTGTGATTTTCCAAGGCGGCCTTCCTTAATGCTTGGTGGTAGGTGGGGTCCCCATGGGACAGCGCTGTAAGTGTCTCTATAAATAACCACCATTTATTTCTCCTTCATTCCCCTGCCATTCCACAATGCCTTTATGCAGTGCATGTTCTCATGTTATTGAAGGAGAGCTTCAGCTGGTGGTTAAATGTCTGTCTGCAGATCACCAGAATACTACTTCGAGGATGGCATGCATTTGAAAAATAAGATTATAGGGACTAAAGCAGGGAATATGGAGTATTGTGGACTGGGATAAAGAAATAATAGCAGTTGCTTCCAAGGGCAGGAAAGGAGTGTCTCTTGGTAGAGTGCTCACACACTCTTCAGCTTCTGAGAATCGCTGCACAGCGCTTCCATGGTTGTCCAGGCTCTTGAAGTAAAAGGCACTTAAGTGTCACCTTAAGTTTCTTATAGTAGACCTTAGCCAAAAATATTAAACTTTTTACCAGCATTGGGTTTATAAAGTTTGTATACAGCTCCGTAGATGAAGGCAACATTGTTCTAAAATTTAGAATTTTTTTTTTCAGATAATTCAAGATAAAGTCTTATCATTTACAAGTCATTCCTAGAGCATGGACCGTGTAGGGATTCAATCATAATAAAATATTTTAATAGTCTGAGAACAAAAGGCAAATGATAGCCACATTTAGAGCAGGTTGATGATCTCATCTATGCTCACTTTTTTTCCAAATGGAAAATATTTAACTAAATGCCTTTAAAACAGGAAGTATAATATTATGAATTCGTGGTTTTTGATTTTGTAGCCTGGAAGGTGCAGAGGGTGAGCATAGCATGAGGTGGGGAAATGCCTGTGGATGGCAGTCTAGCTACTTCCCCTCCCTGCTCAGCCCCATCCCTCGGCCAACACAGGGTTTCTTTCCACCCTCTTACAGATTTGGGTTCTGCCTAATGGGCCATTAAAAAATAAAGTGCTCTCCACTAATAAAGAAGTGTAAAAGTCAGTGGTTGAGAGAAAATGCAAAACACTGAAATCTTTCCTTCTTTTTTGGAAATAATAATTTTGTAGGATTCTAGTGATAGAATTTAGTAAAAAGAAGCATTGCAAGAAGCTCCGGGTGAGAAGTTAAGAGGGCTGACAAGTGGAGTTAGGGAAGAAAGCCTGTCTTGGGCTTTGGTCCCAAGAAGGTCATTAGATGCCCCAGAATGAGGACTTTAGCCAAGATGGTAGCTTGGTGGTTGTCGATCCTGTTGGCAAAAACATTCACAAAGTGCCACGAAAAAGCACACCACCAGGATGACAAATTTGACTGAGTTTGGTGCAAAAGAACAGACCAAAAAGGCTGACTACCGATGGAATTCTTTTTCCTCCTTGAGGATAAAAGGAATAATGGTCACTAATCTGTCACTTGGCCATAGTAGGAAAAGAGAACATGAGTCATGGACACACCAGGTTCCTAAGTTTAGGGGCGTGTGCTGTCCACGAGGAGATCCCCTCAGCCCGATGCTTCATTCGTGTTCTGTATCCTCAGTTGCTTTGTAACCGGCTGCATAAATATTTGGGCTTTGTTGCTTGGAGAGGGGAGCTGTGCACCTTCTGCAGGAGAGTCGCAGGAGGAGGCTTTCAGGACCTCGTTTGGGATTTAGCTGCTTGTTCCACCCGGGGCCAGCTTTCATAGAGGAGTGGGACAAATGTCGGCTGAATCGCAATGTGTTGGAAGTAATGGCCTGTATGCCATGGTGACGTTGCCCTTTTTAGAAGGACCGTGGCCCATTACCAGTCTATAAAGTCTGGGATTTATAGGTTCTTGAATTTTGACCACCATCATCAAATATGGCTTATCACAGGCAAATGTCCAAATCTTTTCCAACACCTTCATTTCTGTATTTTACTTTTTACATTTATGGAAGATAATCGAAGTTATAATGCATGATAGTTGTACTTACATGCATGTAGCAAATGGGTTTCCCCAGAAGAATCCTGTACCAGGGCCTACCTAAGGTTATCAAGTCATAAGCAAAGATAAATGGAGGGGAATCTGAACATCCTCTTGACTTCAGTCGCTTCTGGGTGCAAGTAAGTTCACAGTGGTATTTCTAACTCTGATTCTTGCTCATTCCTGGTTGTGTTCATCATCCCCTCCCACCTGCTGAAAAGTCTTTTATAGAGAGTCCTGAGGGCACCTGAGGGGCCTCTCTGTCATCCACATTCCCAGGGTGGTAGCCACCGTGTCCTTCTGCTCCCGCTCCAGTGACAGTGTCCTCTGCTTATGAGTGCATTTGTTGGGGTCTCTGTCCTCCAGGCTGGCCAGCACCCAGCACCCACTATGAGAACACTGTTACGAAACGTCACTTTGACGCCTGGGCTACGCAGGCTCTGTTGTGTTCTGCCTCTCACAGGTCTCACGTGACAGCAACCTCTTCGACTACCACCTGCAGCCTTCTCTCTACGTGGGGCAGCTCCAATTTTGGGGTCTGGATAGCCTTCAGCACGCTGCCCACCCACTCTCTGAGGGCTTTGCGTGTATAACCTTCCTCTTTCCATGTGCCTTTCCTACCTGGGAATTAGACTAAGATTAGTAAAATATGGTCAGTGTCTTGACTTATTCATTCTCAGCTTTAATGGAACTCTCTCCTGTTTCTGGAATTTCACAATTAATATGTGATCTGGGGGCTCTTGAGGGCTCTCTTCTTAGAGAGATGGCTAAACACTGTACCTGGGTGAAAGCATGTCACCTCTTCAGCGTGCATTGGAAAGGAATTCGAAGCGACTTTGGAAGCTTGAGACCAGGTAGATGCAGTGACAGATGCATGAGCGTCCGTACAGTGTGCATGAGGAGCTGCTTGCCACAGAGCGCGCCGTGTGCTGCCAGCAGCGCTGAGAAATGACGCCCCTGCATGCAAACTGCTTTCAGCATTTTCCTTCTAATGATCTGTGCTTCCTGTGGGGCCACGGACACCTGGGGTTCTGTCCAAATGGTGTTCAGAACACGTTTCTTCAAGCGGCGCCAGAGAGAAGCAGGACAGCCTGCTCGGAGGCAGTCACCGCGTGGCAGGGCGTTCGCTCACTTCCCGTGGTTGGCGTGGCAGTACTTCCAGCGCAACTTGGAAGCCAGATTTTGGTGTGGGTTGTATCTTTTCCTCATTTTATGGACTTCGTTTGTTCACACTCATTGTTTTTTCGTTGACATTTTTTCCTGGAGCCTGTGTTCATCTTGGCCGGCCTGCTGCCCTCCCTCCCTGCTTTTCTTTCCTTCTTGTCCCTTCTTTCTAATCAGTGCCCTTGTATCCTGGCTTCTTTCTGTCCCAGTTCCCTTCCAAACATTTTAATTTCTAACAGTCTTACTCCATAATTACTCTCTTTATTCCTAAATTCTTCACTTCCCAATTTCATTCCTTCCACCTTCCTTTTGTTCTTGATACTTAAGTTTAGAAAGATGACTTACTAACTATTTCATTCTAGGGAAGGACGCTTCCATGTCCAAATCTAGACTGTTATTTAGTCTTGGATTCCTTCCTGATATCATTGTGTTATTTTTCTACAGTGACATGGTAAATGTCTTTCCAAACTTGTCTAACAAAATTTCTGACCATCTTCTCTACTCTTGGATTATTCGCCTTTCAATGACCTGAATCAGGGAGGCTTAGGAAAGAGGGCTACCTTTTGAACAGGGACCAGGGTGGTGAGGGGGATGAGATGGGGGTAGAACAGACCCTTTCATGTGAGAGAAGCAGTAGAAGGAACTGGGAGTGATTGGCCAGGTGAAAAGGCAGATTAGGGACTAGCCCTGTCTGTAAACGACTGAAGAGATGTCATTTGGAAGAGGGATTCCACTCTGTCTGTGGGATTCCAGACAGCAGGCTATGGAACAAGAGAGCAGAAGAAAACAGAGAACAGGCAACTTCAGGTCAACATAATGCAGACTTGGTATTAAAAGGGGTAGGTTGAGAAGGAAATGCACTGCCTAGTGAAATGTTGGCTTCTTCATCCTTAACAGCATGAGCTAGCAGCTGGGCGGTATAGAGAGGTGAAATGCTGTAGGCGGAATGGTTTGTGTTACATACAAGGCCCTGGCAGAACAGGACACTGTCATTTTAGATGCTGTCTCCTTCACTGAACCTCATGGTGATCCTGCAGACAGTGACCTCGTCCTGGCCTGACTACTCTTGGCACTGATGAACTGGCTGTACACTGCATCTTTGCTGTTGAATTTACTCAGTTAAAATATTTGATTCCTTTTATTTCTTCTTGTTATTCAGTTGCTTTATATGCCTAGTTTTTGTTTCTTTAATAATTATAAGCACCTTGAGAGTCAGGATGTTGTCATTCCTTTCTTTAGGCAAAGCTTGTACCTGTTATACTGAATTATGTTTGAAGTAGGATGCCTTTTATTTTTAAAAACTGATCTAAAACTATGTTACCGTGACAGTGCAACTGACTGTAGCAGTCACAAGCTGATCTGAATGGCAGATTTCTGCAGTCCGTGCTCACGAGGCAGAATGCAGAGGCAGAGATGTTAAGACCCTTGCAACAGTTTCCTTGCTGTTAACCTGTATGGCAGTGCCCTGGCTAGAAATTGAAATCCAGGGAAGATTATGATAAATTGTTGATAAGCGGTTATTTAACATGGAGCTCATAAAATGTTACAGTTAAAATGTTGGCCCTTTGGGATGACTTCTCCAGTGCCCTCATTTTATTAGTAAGGAAATGAAGGGCCAGAGACATAAGTGATTTGCCCAAAGTCTCAGTGTTAGTGAGTGGAGAAAGCCCTGAATTTGGGTCTGTTCTTTCCTTTCCCGGTGTTATTACTGGTGTGATTTTCATGGTTTGCTGGGAGCCCATCACAGGTTTGCCCTCAGATTATTTATTTATAAGTGTCCGTGCTATTGCAGTTGTTCCAGCCTCTTCTCCCTTCCCCACCTCCTCCCAGCCCCACCTGGTCAGTGAAAGACAAATACCACGTGATCTCACTTACATGTGGAGTCTAATGAACATAACAAAGTAATGAGCAAACCAGAAGCAGAAGCACAGATACACGGAACAGACTGACAGCTGCCATCAGATGTTGATGGAATTGTAAACGTATGTCTGGAACAAATGGGGAATACGTAGTCTTCACAGTAGGTTTTTGGCTGCTTCTCAGCATCCAGTGCCACTGCAATGCTCTGACCAAGGTCTCACATCCATTTAACAAACAACCCGTTTCCATCCCTACCTTGTGCCAGGCTCTCGGCCAGGTGCTTAGAGCCCGGTTCTAGAGGCGGTTAAGGTGGTGTTCTTTTGGCTCGCTCTTCTGCTGATTGTTTCCAGTGCCAGATGTATCATAAAGTCTGTTTAAATCAACATTTCATACACCAGCCCTGCCAAATATATCCATATCTTTAATCTCAGGCAGTAAAGAAAAATGAACACAAACATGCTATGACCAAAATACATTCTGTTGTATAACTTCATTATGATAGTTAAACAGATATTTTCAAACATCTCCAAATATATATATATGTTGTGTATGTGTGTATATATCTATATATGTATCTATGCATATAATACTTAATATAGAACTGTTAGCTATATATAGATGTATAGATATAAATATATATAGCTAATAGTTCTATATTAAGTTCCTGAAAGTGTGCTTCAAAAGATTCTAGTCTAGTACAGTTCGCTTTACTGGAGAGAAGTGTTCCTGGAGTCTCCGCCTAACTTGTTTCCTATAAACGATGGAAGGAATTTCTCTGCCTGTAATGCTACCACCTGGCAGTGAGCACAATGAACAATTCAGTTGGCGCGCCAGCTTTGAAACCAGGCAATTTGTGGCAAATTTTTGGAATTTGCGTTATTTCACATTTTGAACCTTGGGTATGTATTATGACATTCTTTCATGGTTATATACTTCAAGGATGCCTGAAATTAGACCGGTGTGTTCCCAGGAGGCTGGAAGACACAGAATGTTGGGGCCTTTGAGCAGGTGGGGTGGACATTCGGGAGGAGAAGAAGCTGTAATCCCTGCTCTTAAATAGTTTCAACTCTGTTAAGAAAATCACGTACATGTAAAGCCTATGAAAACTGTCTAAGGCAGTGTTTCTCAGCGTGTATACCATTATTGCCCCCCAAGAGCCTTTTAGACAATTTTTCTAGTTGTATGCCCACCCCGTGAATATGGTATACAGACGTGCCCTGTGTGTTGGTTTGTCTACTGCATGGACATCTGTGCTTCATATACAATTAGAGTAAGAGCTCCCATTCCCCTGGAACCAGTTCCCATCCCCTGAGGAGCATTATTTCTTCCATTGAGAAAGCATGGATAAGATAATCCATGATTTAAGATAACAAAATAAAAGACAGATTAACTATGTATAAGACTCCAACAGATCAGAGCAGTAGACAGAAGGCCTATAGGAAGACATATAAATCAGTGACTACAGAACCTAAGACAGAAGCTGCAAGACCAAAATTACTAATGTTTAGTTAAATGTCAGCAAAGCATACTACTTTATCAATATCAGGTATTGCTCAGTTTTAAGTACTAAAAATTAGACGGCATTTAGAAACAATTTTTAGGTTTGATCTTACCACTTTGAATGACCCCTGAGCCCCCATCAACTTCTCAAGCAGTCAGGGCCAGTCATATATCAGGTGAGTTACTCATAACCAAAGAAGCTCAAAAGTTAAATTATTTTAAACATCCCAAATATTTTATAGCAAAAAAAAGTTGAAGTGGTGTATGGGTGTATTTAATATGTGTGACATAATGTTGGTGGCTGTTACAAAAATAAGCTTGGGAAGGTTTCCTGAAGAAAGCAAAATCTGTCACATCTTGACTGCCCAATGGGTATGATGTGAGAGAGAGAGAAATATGAAAAAGCAAAAAGGTGCCAATCCCCTTTGGGGCTTAAGTGGTTGGAAGCTTTATATCTACAGAAAAGAAATGTACTTGACAGAATTAATTATCTTCAGCTAAGAAGCCCATTTTACATGCCCCCTAAGACATGTGCTTATTGTCCAAATTCATTTCTTAGCAAATGTGAACCATACAAGATGCACACACAGACCTACCAGATCAGCAGAGGAAATAAGTAACATCTTGTCACTGTTTCATAACAGAATCCTGTTACTTCCTATGAGCCCTGTTTATGGATGTTTTTCATTAGGGGAGTTTGGGGAGATGTGGAAAATCTAATGATCTATAAGAACAGATAAAACAGATGTAGGATGCAACATAATTTCTTTCAGAAATAACTCTTGGGTTTATTCTGCTTATATTTTAGGGGGTTGGTTTAGTGTTTCTTTTTAAAAGTTTCTAAATATCATAAGCTGTGATTTTCAGTGCAGTTCGGTTTTAAGGCCTCGGATCCTGAGTTCGCACTCTGGCCTGCCCCCAGCTGGGGTCACCGTGGTCTCTGGTCTCTTCTTGAGAGATGAGGTGTGGGCAGCACCCCGGATTGAACCGAGTTTTCATGTGGACAGCAGGCCGGTACCGATCTTCATTCCAGCCTCATTTCTTATTTCTTTCAAGGAGGACTGTAACATTGGAGCTCAGGTGCGAAGGACGCATTGTTTATGAGAAAGGTCTGCAGAGTTTGCTGTGGTTGTGTTTCAAGGTTATATGCACAGAATTTCATGGAAGTAAAATGGAATTGGATTGGAGGGATGGTAGCACTTGAACTTTAAACAGATTCTGTCAGTGTTGTCACCGCGTATGCTTCTTACCATTGTCCACATGAGGGGGAAAGGCAGGAGGACTAAGTGCGTTCTAGATGCAGTACGCAAGCACAGGGGTGAAAGGAGGTGCCCTGGACTACCTCGCTGGACTATCTCCTGGCTTCTTCCTATTTGCCTTTGCTTCAACTGTCACATTCTTGCTCTCTCAGAATTTCTCTTTGTCCTGTTAAATGTGTGTGTGTGTGTGTCCATACACACATTTCTAAGCCTCATATCATGAACTTGAACTCAATCATTATACCTAAAAAGCTGCTTGCATTTGAATTTGACATTTTGGCCCTTTCTCTTCTGACCCTAGACATGCATCCTTCTTAAGTTTTTAGAGCTCACTGGTTGTACTTCTCGCCTCTGAGTCCATTTTGGTCAGGGCCGAATGGAGAACTTTTCACATGGTACTTCCTGAGAGGGGTTACCTTGACTCCCTGCAGGTGAACAGTACTGCATATGAGGGTCTGCTCAGACCGTCCCCTGTACTAAGTGAGGTTGATGGTAGTGTACACTGACCGAGTAGGACTGAGGTGGGGAGTAAATGGCAAGTTGAAACATCTCACATGGGGTCTGGCCCACAGTAGGTAAGCAATTTAATGCTAGTTATTCTCATTTAGAAATGATGGTTCTTGGAGTCGTGTTATGGAGCAAAGTTGAGAACTGAGGATTGAGAATTAAAGATTGAGCTTTTCATGGACACATCACCTGCGCCCTCACCAACTGGCAGGCAAACTTTTCTAGATAGAACGCAGAATGTCCCTGGAACACCAAGCGAGCAGCTGAAAGACAGCTTGTTGGGAGAGGTCACACCATGTTCTTACAGCGGAGAGCCTGCTTGGCTTGGAAGGGGGCCAAGGGGGTGTCCCCTGCAAAGGAGAGCTGTGAGAGGCATTGGGGCTGTTCTGATGGGGGCACTGATCGGACTTTTTCAAAGAACCCTAGGCTTCTGTCAGTGGGTCTGGTCACAGAGAATCCCTTGAAGTAGGAACTCCTGGTTTCATTTCCATTGTTAGGAACAGCCCATGTTTGTGTTACGGTTTTCAGCTACACTTCTCTTGATGTCCAACTCATACTTTGCCTTGTGATATCTAATGCCTCGGAGAGTTTGCTGGATGGCCAGATGTTACAAATGGTCCAATTTTTTATTCACGTGATTCTTTTTTGCCCTCCTCAGAAAAATAGAAAATGTACCAGTCCATGAGATTAAAGCTCTGTTATGACTGTTCTCCTTTAAACAAGAGGAAAAGAAAACAGTAATAACAGTCTTCTGAAAACTGTAAATGAAGATCATCAGAACAGAGTTTTTAAGTGGGTAAAGTGATATATGATACATCCAGGAAATCATGGAACCATATATTTTTAGAACACCAAACTTGCCTTTCCTATTCTCAACATATATTTAGTTTTTTTTTTCTTCCAACTGGAGCAAGCTGGTGGGAAGGAGAGACGAAACATCGGGTAGATCCAACTAATGTCTGCCAATAGACAGTGGATTTCCGTTTCTGATCCGGTTTCTCTCTCAGACTGCTGTGCAATCCCTAGCAGTCAACAGTTGCCTAAATCCCCATGTTTTGTGTTCTCCCTCCTGCTACGTAGGTCGCTTTAGAAATACGTATGTATGTCTACTCATTATCTCTTTCCTGTTTGAAGTAGATGCTTTAAGAGGTGAAGAAGGAGGATGAAAATGGTCCCTGTAAAAAGCTTCTGGCTCTCTGACATGCATTACTTCCACAGAGCAGCTTCCTGGTCCCGGTTTTAAAGTTTATTTTTAGCTAACTCTAATAAAACACTAGCCAGTTTGAATTCATTTTCAGTTTGCAGAAAACACTGGATTGACAGGCGTAGAGAAAACTAAAAATAACACAGGGCAGAAGAGAGTAGAATTTAGAGCTAGAAGTGGACTGGAACATCAGCTGCTCTGATTCTTCTTTCAGGTTGAGACATCCAAGTTCAAAGAAGTTAAGTGCCTCCCCCAGGATCACACCACTCTTACATGACTGAGCGGGGACATGAATATCTTAGCTTTTTTTTTTTTTCCTGCTTATTGACCAGTGTTTTCCACTATCAAAAAGAATTATAAGGCAACAAGCAGGGCCAACAATATAAAACTTCCATTCTAGAGAGAGATTTGCGTCAGATGGAGCTTACTTAATCACTCTAGTTCTGTCTTTCACCTATGTATTTTTTCTTAATTATTTTCACTAATTAATATTTATTGATTCCCCTCTGTTGGGTAAACTACTGCACAGACTTGTATTAGAAGCCATCTTGGAGATTACAAACTTGAAGAGACAAAATGAGAAAATGTGGCTATAATTTAAAACCTTATTCTTCAGAACAATACCAACATTCCTCTCCTCTTTTGAAGTAGATTATTCATCATAGCAATCAATTTAACACCAGGGACAGGACTCTTAGAAGGATGAGAAACTGGTTTATTATCCGCTCCCTTTCTTCTTTTCATTATTGCTTCCTTTGCTTTCATCCTTTGATTCATTACGTCTGTTGAAGGATTGACTAAGTACTTTATTGATTTATTCAACAAATATTTGGTGAGTGCCCACTATATGCCAGTCATAGGCTAAACACTTGGAATGAGAAAGATGGGAAACACAGAGCCCCTTTCTTTAAGGGGCTCATCACCTGGGATAAGGAAGGGGCACGCTTATCAGCATGACTGGTTAGAACCTGGTGACACCAGCAATGTTTCCAGACTTTTTCTAGCATGACATGCACAGAACATGGTAATATTCTCACAGTGAGACACATTGCAGGGCACTGACAGTAATTTTGAAGTTGAATGGACAAGACTCAGTAAGTGGTGGATATGTAGAGAAGAACTCCAGGATGATTCCTCGGATCTGACCTGAGCAACGGGGTGGATGCTGATTCCACTGAGTGTGGCGGTGTGTGTTGGAGGAGGAGGGCATTTTTAGGGGGTGTGATGAGTTTTCTTTTGGCATTGAGTGTGGTTCCCTGAGAGGGATACTCTGAGAGGGAGGGTCGAATGCAGCAGATGTGTTGGAGAGTTCTCATAGCGGGTGATCCTGTAGAGAAGTGAGGAAGGGTGTGATAGGAGAAGAGAAAAGCAGATGTGGCAAGCAGTTGAAACTGAGATATAAGCCAATGGCCTGCAGACTACTAAAAAGTAAGGCAAGAGCACCTGGCCTTTTATCAACTCATTAACCAGTCACTTAGGTGGGCTCTCTGCTGGAAGAGGACATAGACTTAGACACTGTGGTTCTCAGAAGAGGAGAGCAGTTTCCAGTGAGAGACTCAGCTTTGAGCATTCCATTCTGTAGCTAACATTCCAGGCAGTGGGGGAAGAGGGGGTGGGTAGACCTGGAGGAAGAGGCGATGGGTAGACCAGCCTTGAGGAAGGGATCTGAGTGGAGGACTGAAATTCCCACCACTAGGGTAAGTGAAGATGTCTGGGAGGCTGGTCACTGATCAGTCTGGAGATAAGAGGAAAAGTCTGGTTTGAAGAGGTGAATTTGGCATTGATAATGGCATAGAAAATGATTGAAGTCATGCATGGAATAACAGAGGAAAAAAGAAGGACTAGAACAGAATCTTGGGCAATATCACATCTTAATGGGCAGGATGGGGACACGGAGCCCGGACATGAAGAACGAGTGTCTAAGGAGGGTGGAAACTCAAGGCAGATAGGTAACAGGAGCCAGGGAAGGAAAGCACATCAATGGTGTCCAGTGGTACAGGAGAGCTTCGGAAATGTCAGCGGGACTTAACAACCGAGAGCTCACTAGTGACTTGAGGGAGGGTAGATTCTGAGGCACTCTGGAGGCCAAGGCCAGATTGCGGCAGGTGAAGGGAAGAGCAGAAAACAGGAATATATGACACCATGTGAGACATACTCTATTGCGAAGTTTACCTTTTAAATCAAGGAGATGGGATACAGTAGAGGAAGTGCCCGGGAAGGAAGACAGTGTGCCTTGTTTAAGTTTGTATTAGGAAGGGAAAGACTTGAGCATGTGTGAGCACTGACGGGGGAGCAGAGTC